>JAAMPI010000759.1:0-26538 GCA_013054445.1 Cudoniella acicularis | reverse complement strand
CCAGAGCCAGGCTGTAGAGTAAAGGGCGATGTCGAGAAGGGGCATTGTGGGGGGAACGGCGATTTTTATTGGTGGGGGAAAGTTAGAGAGGAGTTTTAGGGCTTAAGTGGGTGAGTGATAAAAGGCATTAACTAGAAGTGAGAAAAGGTCGCTCAATCTTCAAAATCATCAGTCAATGTATTCTTATATGACCAGCCGCACCTACTTCATGATAGTAGTCTGTCTTCCCCATCGCATTAATTTATCGTACAAGTAACAAAGTAGATGCATGGCCCATCGATCTGCCTTGACGCCAGAAATGCACGAGTAAGATTACCACTCCATTTTTTTCTGTTGGTCGAGATCCTCGGACATCATCCATCCTAGCAGATAGATGCATGAACAGATTCTCCATATCTGGCTATGCTTCACTGCAGAATATCGAGGTTCCGCTTCAAGTGTCGATGGCTTAAGCCGAGAGGCCCCGTTTCTCGCTCTCAGAAAAGAAGATCAGCATCCGCCATAGCTTCTTCACCAAAGCCTCCGCTTCTTCATCAAGTGCCTGGAAATAAAATTAGCAAGCTTCACATAAAACGGAAAGAATGAAGAACTCACCCCCTCCAATTGCTCCACCAAGTCCTGTGGCTTCCCTCTCGTCCTAACATGCTCCTCGACAACCTCAACAAGTAATTGCTCCTGAACTCCAAGGTATTCCACGATCTTCTTTTCCACAAACGGCCGCAACTTATCGACCACCGCATCATCCACAAACTCCCACTTGACTTCCCAGCTCCAAAGACCATCTTTGTCGTTCGGAATTTCTTGAGCGAGTTGCCGGACAGCTTGGTCTCGCTCTTCGTCTGAGAGCTGCGCTGGTGCAGTTGAAGGGTCGAATTTGATCGGGATGAGAGTCCGTTTTGAACCCTTCCCTTTGTCTTCTTCGTCTTCCAGGAGACCTTCGACTTCGGCAACAGTTCTGCGAGGGGGCGCTGCTTTTTGTGCCTTTTGGGCAGCAGCACCAAGAGACAATTTGAATGGTTGTTGAGCACGACCAGATCGAGATTCTAATTCTTCTGCTTGCCGTTCCAAAAATGAATCAGCCATGCCACGAGCTTGCTCTTTGTCAGCCATTTCTCGTTGCTGTTCTCTTTGCTCTGCAATACGATCTCTCTCATCGGCTGCAGCTTCACGAGCCCGAAATGTTGCCCGATTCCGAATCCACATGCTACGATCCACGTAATATTCCTCAACCTTTCGTGAAGCTTCCAGATCATCATCCCAGTCTCTTAGTCGCTGGGCCATTTTTTCTTTCTCGCGTTCAGCCTTCGCAACATCATCATCCTCTCGCTCTTTCTCACGACTTAAAGCGGCAGTTTTTGACTTTTCGCGATTCAGCCATCGGCGTTCATGATCCAAGTATTGCTTTTCCAACTCGGCTTCCTTCTTAGCAGTACGGCGACGCTCCAGTTCATCGTCACTAGCAGAGTCATCTTCCTCTTCTCGGTTGATCCAGAAATCTCCGTTCGAGGCACCATTGATTCCACTTCCATTAATAAAAGTAACCCCTTTTTGGTAATCGCGAGGTATTTGCGCACCCTGGAGCTTAGGACCTGACGGGGCATTTGGTACTCCTCTAGGCCCAAGTGGAATATTATTCGTTCCAGCTGCTGGTCCATTGGGAATTTGTGGGCCTGGTGAGGCGAGTCTTGATGGTCGAGGGGCTCCATTTCGTTGACGTTCCAATGCTTCCATTTCCTCCTCACGCTTCAGACGCTCCATGTCTCTCCTATTGCTCCTGTCTCGGAAAGCGGCAATTTCTTTTGCAACTGTTTCTCTCATCTCAGCTGGGATATCCGCAAGCTCATCGTCAACCGCTAATGGTATGTTGACAACCTCTATATTACCACCATTCGCATCGGCATCTTGCATCTCGGTATCTCCATCTCCATTTTCCATC
The DNA here is from genome assembly GCA_013054445.1 of Cudoniella acicularis. Taxonomy (NCBI): domain Eukaryota; kingdom Fungi; phylum Ascomycota; class Leotiomycetes; order Helotiales; family Helotiaceae; genus Cudoniella; species Cudoniella acicularis. The sequence goes on along the minus strand of JAAMPI010000759.1, from coordinate 24,602 downwards.
TTCACGAACATTGGCGGGTGGAATAACTCGTCGAGTGCACCTCTGAGATGGGCCCGCGCAACATCCAACCTTGATTGCTCCGCTGCAGGATCGTCTCCTCGATTCGAATTATAATTCTCCAAGTAATTCAACGAGTTGTCGTCGATAAAAACCAGTAGTTTCGCCTTCTCGATCTTCTCATCATCTCCTTCCTTTTTGACTCCATCGCCTGGTGGCTGCTTCTTAAGCGGAATCTCAATATCCTTCAGCACTTCCACAGCCGTAGCCAAACTTTCCGCATCATCGTATTGTGCAAATCCGAATGAGCATTGTTTTCCATCCGCATCTACAGCCCTATCCCATCTCCGTAACCGTCCAGCCGTGCATAAAATTCTCTCAATTCCATCATCCCCACCAGCTCCCTCGCTAATACCCCCTATGAAAATCGTTCTGACAATCTCCTCCTTCGTCGGCGGAACCAAGGACATCATGCTCTCTCTCAAAGCTTGTCTCTGCGCCTCCATGCCCCTCTCCGCGCCCAAGCCCGCTCTCCCACCCGCAGACATCGGATCCTGACTCTCTCTCCTACCACCTGCACCCCCGGCCATCGGCTGCGCTGGTTTCGAAGGGCCGGTGCCAAGTCTAATAACAGGCGCAGAGAAATTTATGTTAGGCATATTTGGAGGGCCTTGGAAGCTGGCTGGGAGACCGCTCGGTCTGGTCGCCTGGGCACTGTTGGCTTGCTGTACACCTGGAGGAGGAGCCGTACCTGGCGCTGACATGCCTGGTGGAGGACCTGAGGAAAGTTAGCATTGAGAGTTGAGGTGAAAAGAAGGACGTACCCATTCCTGGTGGAGGTCCCATGCCAGGCGGAGAGCCGCTCTGGCCTGGGAACGCTCCAAATCCTGGAGGATGCCCGAAAGGCGATGCTGCGAGACATAGTCAGTGTTTGTAAATATTGAGATGGCGATGGGAGGCTTGGCTGCTGAACTCACATCCATACGGATTGTAGGCCATCGCTAGATACAATGATCTTTATGCCGACGTGGAAAATTCCAATGGGGATTTAAAGAAGTCGTTGCAGGCGGATCGTAGGAGCAAAAGAAGGTGTTGATGCGGCGCATGGAGGAGGCTCTTTCAGTCGCGAAGCTCTCTAAATTTCCATCTCGATTTCGCTGCAGCGCAGTGGTGCACGGACCAAGAACACTAGCGTCGCTGCTCTCAAAAGTTGATCCTCAAAACTTCAACGACACGTCAAGCCGTCACCGTCGCCATCTTTTTAATTGTACGCTCAATATTCCTCGCAGACTCTCAATTGACTATACTGACCACTCTAAAGTCAATGGAGGTCCGAAGAGCAGCAGATATGCTGCTGCGCTCCAACGCCTTGCCTGTGGCAAGCTTCCTCGCGCCAACCTGCAACATACGATGGCCGACACAGAGGAAAGCTCTCTCGAGACAAGCTCACCCAAGATGTATAAACAGAGCATTTGGAACAGGGAGCAGGAAACAAGCCATCCAACCACCCAGCACCAGCTCCTCGGCGCCTTCCCCCGAATCCCCAGAGTCAAGCACACTCAGCAGCGAACAGGCAGAACCCCCTAAACCTGAACCCGAGACCATCTCCTCCCTCTCCAACAGCCTGTGGGCCAAACCCTCCGCGCGACCCTCCCCCTTCGCCTTCCGCTCCAGCTCGGACCCCTCAAAACCCACCAACTCCGCCGTGGAGATGCTCAGAAACCTAGCCTCCCGACCTTCGAGACACAGCAGCCAAATTGACGTGTCGCGGATGTCTGACCCTGCTGCTCCCGCTGAGAGTTTCCAGTCTAAGGAGGAGAAAGACCTCATGGGCGCTTTGGACCTGGATCTGCAGCTTTCCGGGCCACCTCCTGCCGCCAAAGTGCCGATGCGCTTGGATCCTAGTTTGGGGCGGTCTTTGCACATCAGCGAGCAGTTAGATCCATCAAGAGCGTTTATAATGTTAGATCAGTCTTGTGGTCGGAATAAGATTAGGCAAGATCTGAATCGGCAGCGATTTCACGAACGGCCGGGGTTGAAGAGGAAGAGACTGAGGAGAGAGAGGTGGAGGAAGAGGTTTAACAATGGATTCAAAACGGTTGTTGCGCGGGTGAAGCAGCTGAAGCAACAGGGTTGGTAGACAAGATTTGTGGGAAGAAAAGAAGGAGCTGTATTATATGTATACACATCAAAAGACGAAAACTAGAAATAGAATCGTACCATACTTCTAGTCCGTTTCCGAACGACTGCGATTATCCTTCAATTTCCTACGCTATCCCGCCCAAAAATGCAACAAAAGGGGTAACTAAATCACAGCTTCCCAACCAAACCCCCCATTTGCCTCCCTCTCACCCGCCAGCATTCCCAATCAGGTCAAAAAACACAGCATCAAGAAATACGGTCAAATACTTGCCATCACAAACGTACAAACATGCAAACAAACATCGCACCAAACCTTCCCAGCAGTAAGCGTTACAATTTTAACTCCAATTTTAACTTCCGAAAACCAAAATTCAAGTAGAATAAAGTCCACACACTAAATCCAACTCCCCTCCACTCTATCCAAAAACACAACACACTTTCAAAGCTTCACAAAAATTCCACAACCCTAACCTCAAAATACTCACTCCGCGGAATACATAAAAACTTTTCATTATTCTCCAACTTGTTACATATATTCTACCAATCTACCTCCTTTGCCAAGACCCAATGTACCGGTATACTTCTCCCTCTCGCTTTACATTCAAGACTTTTTTATTTTTTTAATCCCTTTTTTTCCCTTCCCCCTTTCCCTCTCAAAGCATAACAGATTCCGATTTCCAAATTTCCAAATTTCCAGATTCCCACAATGCCACATTCGCGAAGTCGCTTACTACTTAACCTTAACTGAACCTAAACCTAAATTTAAACCAATAATAACACCCAACCTCAGCCTCGGCCAACCTAAGCTATCTCATCTCAACTCATGCCTTAGAGCTTTCCAGGGGAAAAAAAAAAAAAGAGAAAGGAGAGTATGAAAAGAAAAACCTGTTGAGGGGAGAAAATTAAGTATATATAGATTTATTAAATCTTGATAGTTCTCTTACGGTCACAAAATCAAAATCTAGAGCCACGGCCAGAACCCTGCTCATACCCCTGTCTGCCTACTCCCATTACATCGTTAAACCCCATCGTCACGTCACGTCACGTCCCCTAACTCAAACTTCAAACTTTAACTCTAGATTACCCACCAACCGCCCTCTCTCAGGAGCTGCATCCTCGCAGCTCTCAAGTTTTTGCATGTACTGTACGCCATTAAAAGATCTGTTCTAGTTAGCAAGAGCGTTTTCCTTCTAGATCTTCGCCTCGTCGCGGCAAAATTTGCATTCAGAGAAGTAACAGTGAGAGATGCGTATTTTGGTGTCTGGCTAGAATAGCTAATCACATCTATCTTATCCACAATCTCTACAAAATATCCCCGAAGTTTAGGAATGGCATTGGTTTCTTTTGCTCGCCTGCTCACCGAAGAGTGTGTATTGCAATTAGTAATACAAAGCAATTGGAGACATGGGATAAAAATGATGAACTCACGGGGGTTAATAGAATGTGTGAAGTAACGTCCGTGACATAGGCTTACATGCATGCCATAGGTGGGTGGACAGAGGTGTGCTGCGCTGCGACTCGCACACGCTTTCTTTTTGTTGAAGAGAGGTTGAATGGTTCCTCAACTTGGCCTGGCTTAATCATCCTTCATTTAAAAAATTCTGGCCCGTATATAAAATAAGCGCCGGTATCCGCGGAAACATCCCCGGATTTCCCCCTATTGATTTAATTTCCTGAGCTAACTATAGTAGGTGGATGTGCTTTTATCTATCAACTTTTCCCTTCATCCAATACCGAGCACACTAGCTACCCCGCAAAAAGTTGGCATCACATGAAAAAAAAAAGGTTTCGCATGGATGCGGGGTTTGCGATCCTTGAATTTGCCTTATGAGGTGTTGACTTGTAAGATTTGTCTAAGTCAAGCAACCGAAATTGGTAGTAGAGATTCAAAAAGCAAGTATCTCCTCGACCGTTATGCGCGCAGTATCGCGAAATAGGTTATAATACTCTCAATATCTCTGCTACTGTGACATATTATAAGAAAAAAGATGGATTTATCCTAATCTTGCCTATCCTCTCATGTTGATACCCGAATCTAGCACTTTTTACTTAGTGTCTGTTTCTTGATTTTTGAGTATTTTATGCGTGTTCGCTCTGCTGCGCGCATAATGGTCGAGGAGATAGAGACTCGAGACAAGCGCATTGGGATCGCGCGAATGAATGAGTAACAGATAAACACATGACTAATTCAGATTTTAGGTCTAAAGTCTTATTTCAAGTTGGGGCTAAAAAAAAAAACTTTATTTCTTTGTCGTGTGCGAAGATTCAAGCGTGCTGCGCTTGTAGCCAAAGGAGCCTACTTCTCTATTTAAACAACTACATGGAAAGGGGACTAAGGAATATATCACCCACTTTCCTGTACTATAGAATAAGTGGATGAGCAAGGATTCCAACTGGAGAGTATCAGACAAATTTCAGCTCTCCTGATGTTAGAGGATAATGTGGCCTGATTCTCACGCCTATACTACTAACCCACGAAATTTCTACATGTGCCTGTGGAATAGGTTGCATCCGTTCGATCGGCGATAGCCAACGTCACTTGACGCGAAGCGGATAAGACATCCGGTCATTTTTGATTGGTATTCGCAACGTCGAATCTCAGTTCATGCCACCACAGAAAAGTTGATTCAGTGGAAGCAAATTCCGAACGTACCCTCGTCTTCTAATCAACCAGGCCCTCGGGATATTTACAGATATGTAGTTTTTTCCTGACTTCGATCTTGCCTGGTAAGCCTGGTGAATAAGTGGCGCAAGGGAAATCCAGCACGTGACAGCTGGAGATATCTCTATGGCTAAACATTGTTGTTGAGAGGTGCTAAAGTTGAAATTCGGACCGCGTTCTGGAACCTCATTCGATCCAAGATGGAGCAATTCCAAATGATTTCCCAGAAGATCATCTCTTCAATTGCGGCACTGAGGGGACAGCCCGAATCCAATGGCGTCCCGACTCCCATCGTGGACGGAGACGGGGCTTGCTCCGAATCTCGATGATACGGACACCGGAATCGAGCTATACCATAGAGATCAAGCAACGGATATCCTTCGCTGCCAAATATCCGGCCGCCAAGGCTGGAGAACTTATGGAGTGACGCTGTGGTGGAGGGCCAAGGACACTGATGATCGGTTCATTCTTGCTCTCCTGCAGTCCCGCGGTTGCCTCCAAAGGCAAGCTCTCCAATGGGATTGATGTTGAATGTCTGTGGTGAATCGTTCACCGCCTACCTCCAATAGTACTGTCGGGCAATGCCTCAAGAAACTGGGTGTGATGAACCACATAGAAGTGACGGAGGAGCACATTGCATATCGATTTGGTTGGGCACTGAACCCCGACACATGCGGCACAGTGTCGTTGTTGAAGCTACCGAACTCATCTCCGCAGAGTGCGAGCTGTGGACCTGACTCGTAATATAAAGAACCGATCGAAAAGTTGGATCAGTGATCCTGTGCCTCGAGTGTTGAGAGGGAAGGTTCCTTCCGGAAACAGATATTTGGCAACCGCGCGGCTGTGGCTTCTACTAGACAACCGCCAGCGGCCCTGTGACAAAAGCTACCGACGTCTAGAAGCCAGAGATCCTTTCAACCTGTAAGTGCTGCCCCGACCCGAACCCGCCATGCCCAGAAGAGTATGGCTAGCCCTCTGCCCACGGTAGTCTCCAACTTCACGAATCGTCCAGATCGCAGTGCATCGGGCTGCTCTGAATATCGAAGACTGGTGATTCCACAGGAGTGACTTGATTTTTGAGCAGCAACACTCCCTTGATGCAATCCGGGAAGCAGTGGCGAAAATGGTGCGTAGTGAAGCTTTCCCTTCTCCCGTCAAATCGGGACCCCCAGGTGCCATGGTACATTAAGGGAACACAGCCCTGCAATCAATTCATTCAATGTTAAGGGCTCCTAGATCTGGCGTTGCTCTTGAAACCTGCTCCTAGCATAAAATCTTTGGCTCCTTATTGAGATGCCTCATCTGCTGTTCGATTTTCTACTCAATATCGGCCCTGCAGGCCTCTCCCCGATCCTTGCCAAAATAATGCTGGCTGAGACTCCACATCATTTTGCCTCGAAGGTCTGAGGGATAAGTTGTGCATGGCGTTGCCAGAAACTTGGACGGCACCCTAGCAACAAGTTGTATGTGGTGAGAGCGTGAGGAGACTTCTCCGCAAGGAACTAGCCGACTTTTGGATTTGTCGCCCAGATGCGGGAAGTCTTCTTATCGAGTTGTTGAACTCATAGCAGTTCATAGCGTTCTAGTATCCACCATCTTCTTCTCAGCAATCCACGATCCCATCTTTTCTTCACCAAATATTCGACAAGAATAACAACAACAAATTCTAGGAGCGCAGGGCTGAGCGGTGCATGGAAAAACAACCAAACAATTATTATATGGCAACGGTCATAAAAAGGCTTTGGAAATGTCTTTTCGCAAAATTCGCCCTTCTTTTGGAGACAGCAGCGCATCGACAAGCAATCCGAGCCAGTCCACATCCGAGAGTACGGGATCTGATCCACGCCGTCCCCGCAATGACAAAGAAGTTGAGGGTAGTAGCTTTACCTCCAAACGTCGAAGAGTCCCGGATTCAGTTACACGAAATGCCTGTCTTAACTGTAAGAAGGCTCGAGCAAAGGTGTGTGGTCGTCTCCTTGTGGCATAATCCTGGCAGGTGTGCGCATTTGTGCGCGCCTCCCAGACCGCGATGCCAAATTGACGCCAGCTACTGACCTTTCTCCCAGTGTGACGGAAAGAAACCGTGCAAAAGATGTGCGTCACGGGTAGAAACCTCGGAGTGCATTTACGAGGTTCATATCAAACATGCGAAGGAAGAGCTGGTCAAGCAGATTAAAGAGCTCAGGGCGAAGGACCATTTGACCGAACAGATTCTTCAAGCGTTGTCAACGGACGAAAAAGTGCCCGAAATTCTCGAACGGCTCAAGAATGGAGAGACATACGAAAGCATCGTTGAGTGGCTAGGCCGCTCTCCTATTGAGGATTTCGAGACGCTCTCGCCGCGGACGTCGCAGCATTCTACATTCGAGGCATCCGATCACGAAATGGGGGGGGATATCCACTGCCTTCCGCTGGACTACTGTGACCACGGATTCGGCGGTTCTGGATCACCTATTCCAGCTGTACTTTGCTTGGGTCCACCCAGTGCATACGTTGTTTAGTGAGGGCCACTTCGTTGATAGCTACGGAAGGAAGTCGGAAAGCTACTGCTCGCCCGTGCTTGTCAACGCGCTCTGTGCTATGGCCTGCCACCTGCACTCGGTGGCAGAAGCGGATGAGGTCGATTTCGAACGGTTAGGCGAGGAGTTCAGCGATGCTGTTCGCATGAACATCGATCCCCAAGATCGGACCGTTACCACCATACAAGCGTTTGCGGTTATGTTCCTAGTAGACAGTAACCGCGCAAAGGGCCTGCGCGCCACCTCCTACCTCAAAGTTGCTACCGACAGTTTATCTAGTGTGGCATACCAGGAGACGAACGGGTTTGAAGAAGTTTGGAAGAACACCGTCAGAGGCATCCGAAATTTGAATGTGTTAGTTAACTGTTGCTTTCTTCTCGGTGTGTGCTAATAGACTCAGAGAATGGGCACAGGTGACATTCCAAGTTCCTCCCGTGGTTCAGTATACATCGTTCGATGAGGTTGGGGAGAACGAATCGAAGCTCGATGAGGCGAGGTGGTACTTCTACCGCTATGTAAACGATCAGTGTCCCGCCTGGCCCGGCCTGTTGGCAACGACGAATAGAGAGAAATCGAAGCTGATCAGGATTGTGCAGGACGTGGCCACCATGATGTATAACCAACAAGGGCCACAGCTTTCTGCACATGACGTCTTGCAACAGTACAGCAGGTTCGTAGCATGGCGCGAAGACCTTCCTAGCACTATTGGCGACATAGAAAAAAACAACAGCCAAGCGCTCCCTCATGTTCTCTCACTCCTGTAGGTCTCAATCGTCGAGTCAAATTCCTTGACTAATTGTGTAGAATCTTGTACTCGAATGCGGTAATTCAACTGCTTCGTCCACTGCTCGATTTCGAAGGATTTCCTACGGCTTTGGTGGAGGAAGTAATTTGGAACCACGCACAGCAAGGGCTATATCTTCTTGATGAACATTACAAGACCCAGTACACGTGTCGGTACCAACCGGTGCTGCAGATGTTTTCACTCCTGCATCTGACGGATGTTGTTGCTCGCTTTTTCCCTGGGGGTAGAGAAGGTGGTAGCAAAGACGGCCCCGAGGCCATATACTTTGCAATGGAATCCCTAATGCAATCTCGCACTGGTCTTCCTGTTGCCGGCCCCCTCCAGGAAATGCTTAGGAGGACTGCAAATGAATGCTCCATACGCCTGCCCCGGAATCTCAGTGAAATCATGTCGCCACCTAAACCTCCGAAACAGATGTATTGCATAGATGATCTCATCGACGCCTGCACTAGGCCTATGTACTGCCAACCAGTGGATAGGATTCATGCCAGGTATCTTCCGTCCTTCTCGGCAGACTGGGTCTCTGAGGGGCCCTCGTTCGGTTTCCTCGAGTTAATTTCTGGCATTTCGAGGTCGCGAATTCCATCGGCCGAGGAGCGAGGTGCCCAGAGTCTCATGCAGATCCATAACCTCCTGAATTCGAATTGAAGCCGCCTGTAGTTGTGCCCGGCTGAAGAGATTTGCCTGGTCGCGGAAGTCTGCGTTTTATCGGCCGCTCTGGGGAGGGACTGATGGATATCGTGTGCCCGAGAAGTCGGCTTGAATTAGGGGGCACAGGAGGATCCTTTGAATCAAAGTTCAGTTTGGCTCACAGCTCGAACTATCTTAGAAGAGTGGACTCTCCTAGATGCTCCAGGGGTGTTTTCATCCCTAGCATGCCGACAACAATATCTTCAAGCCGGCATCATGTTGATTCAAATTGAAGCCAGACCTCAGCCAGACCTCAGCCAGACTTCTGCCAGATATCCACCATCCTTCTTGGGATTTTTAAGTCGTAGTTCCGTTCGCGCATCCATTTCTTCTCCTAATCCACACACTCAGGTCGACGGAATTTTTGGTGGGGAGTTTTGTAGATGGTTTCCTGCCGAAGGAGTATCTTGTTGTGCCTGCAGACTTCGACACCTATCACCGGACGAATGCGAGTTGAAGTCGGTGTTTTGTAGGCAGAGCTACAGTGCCATGCCTCCTTTGCGCAATGAGGATTCGGGGTACGGAGGCACCTCCGGTCGTTTGTCATAATGCTCAGCCTGCAGAAGTATCTCCGGCAGCAACCAACCAGCCTCCTCACTGAATTGTAGGGCTCAAATCGCAGCTCTCAGAATCACGATCTCCAGTGCTGGCCCTCGTCGAATCTTTCTCTTTGGTTTCTGCGGTCTTCGTGACTCTGCCCAGTTTCTGATGGCTTTCGACTTTTTTTTCGCTGTCGTGTCGACAAGGATAGAGAAGGTGAGGGCGAGATGGGCGGCCACGAATTTCGATGATTTCTTCAAAATGGGGAAGTTTTTGATGGCCGTCGTTCTCAAAATGGATGCTAGCATAGCTCGAAGCATGTAGAAAGCTGCATCTCTTCAGCCGCGGAGGCGGACACCTCTCCGACATATTGCAAGAGACCGACCCACTATTTCAGATGTACAGGGTTATGATAGGAGGATGGGGGAAGTGGTGGCGCTCCACGCTCCCATTCGCCTCTTTTACAGTGCAATGTTTGGCTGGATGGTGTGATGCATCCGCAATCCCTTCTTCCAATCTTCCAATCTTCCAACGCCTTTGTGATTTTAGATCGCCACGGACTCGAAGCAATACGATGTCGTTCTCCGCGGGGCTTATCTTCACGAGGGCAATGAGCATGCAGAGGTCGGCTGATGGGGGCGAAGACAATTCTAAAGCCTCAAATATATCGCGATTCTTGATTGTTGTGTTCTGCCATTATGGAATCGGGGTAGAAGTTCCGTGCTTGATGTGTGAGATGGATATATGGGTGTTGGCATCCATTTCCCGGCCGCGATCTGGGAAGAGAGGAAATCGACGAGGTGTGTTGTCAAGGCGCATGCCTAGACGACCGCTGTTCCGTACATAATCATTTGCCCTATTAAGCTTTCTTGGGGCGAAGGGATAAGAGCAACAGGGGAGTTTTTCACTTCAGAGCCTGGTATTTAGGTAAGTAAGATCCCTTGTTTCCATGCCCGGAGGAGACAAAAGAGCTCCTGAGCTCTTTCCTCGCAGACCGACTCACTTGTCCTTTTAGGAAAGCACGAGCAGGTATATAGGTAGGTAGTGAATCGATCCAAAAAAACACGACTGTTCCAGATTCAATTTCAACCTCCTCTACCACCTTGGTACGTATGCCGATATTGAAACATGCGCATGGTTAATGTTCTTCTCAGTACGTCCAACTTGTCAAGATGATTAACATTCCAAACGAGATCCTGGCAGAGATATGCTCCTTCTCCAACAACACTACTCTCAAGCAACTTCGACTAGTCAACCGCATCCTAGGGCAACTCACGGCGGAGTATCTCTTCAGAGAAGTCGATCTAATCCTACTTTCTGAGAGCATCATTAAGGTACGGAAGATAATGGATCATCAATATCTACGCCGCCATGTCCGAAGCCTGATATACTGCGAAAATAGACTTGTTCCTAGGTTCCAGAGTTTTGCCGTGTGGAAGGAACATGCCCCTTCATGTCTCTACGCATAAGCTGTCTAAGGATACGGTATCCGCGTGGGAATTTTTGAACAAGTCGCTAACTTTTCAAACAAATTACATCCATGACGGTTTTGAGCTGATGCTTTTTAAGGACCTTTTCAATAGCTTCCACAACTTAGCCTCCCTCTATGTGGCCGGTTTATCGAGGGTAGAGGATCACAAGTTCAACTCTAATTCCGTCTACCATAGAATGGCGAAGATGGTTCTTTTGAAACCGGAAGACGCATTTACTGAAATACACGAACCACAAACGCCCAGGCTGTCGTGTCATGCATCCATTCTCTCAGCCTTGGAGAACAGTGGCAAGCATCTTCGAGTCTTGGAACTCGACAATGTCCCGGATGTCTTTTGGAATGGCACCAAGGCGAACCCCTTTTTCCTCAACGCAATTCAACCTTGCTATAAAGTTGATCATTTCTAGCCTCACGGCACTTTCACTCAAGACTAATGTGGCTATTATGCGTCATGTTCAAAAGTCTGGAGATCAATGCTACTCAATACTCTGCGATTTTCTTTCTAATACACCTCTTCTAAAAGTTTTGTCTCTCCAGCTTTATGGCGACAATAATCCTTCGGGGCTTGACCATGTAGATATCACCGATATTTGCACAACTCTTACCTGGCAGCATTTACAGAGCTTGATCCTTAACGGGTGCACTATCACCACTAAGGCCTTCGTTTCATTTTTGCGCCGCCACTCGAAACCCTCGAATACCTGATGATCGATGGAACCAACCTCTCACATCCACCAGTATCTTCTGATAAAGGTAGGTTGCTCTTGCCCTCAAAGCATAACTCGTCCTGGTCTGAAAACACTCAACTACCCTCCAGATTCGCAAGTGCGTGGGAATACGCAATGAAAAAGCTTGCTCCAGTCATGGACCAGACTTGGATCGTGCTTTCCAAATGCATGGATGATAAGTTACTTGAGTGGGTTCAAGAAGGCGATAAGAACGGTATTCCGGCAAAGTGGCTCGGGCGAAGTTGGCGGCGCGAATTACAATTCTACTTCAATTTCTGGGATCCTTCATCACTGTTGTGCCCGCAATTTCCCGTTTACGGTGAACCTAGGGCCCTGAACCTAGTGTCTCTCGGGGAGGATAGTGATGGTGACTTTGAAGACGACTATTAATGTGGAATCTCTTGGGGATTTTCGTGTTTAGTACATACTCTGTGCTACTGTGGGATCTACTTCCAGTGGACAAATGGGTCGATTAGAGCGGGCGGGGGAATCAGAATGCAAAGTAGCATACACTCTGTGGTACTGTGGGACTTTATGGCGATGGACAGATACAGAGATGTTTGTATGATGTAAAAAGCAGTGGCTGATATATATATCAGCGATTAATCAGATCGGATCGGATAGAGCGGGGAAATCACGCAGCCTACGTATCTAGGTAGATATTTGGCTGTAGCTAAGAGAGCAGCGGAAGGAGCTTAGCAATTAGATTTGGCATGCCGCATAAAATAAAAAGAGAAGAGGCAAAAGTAGATGAAAGAAAAAGATTGTAATTTGTGAATGCTAGCTGGTTAGTTGATTAGTTGGTTGCTAATTGTTTGTTTTTGTTTTAAAAATTGAAGTTTATTTATTTGTAGTTTATTCCTCACCATCTACCAATCTCCCTTTTCCTTCCTAGTACCTTTTGCAGAGCAAGCGAGGATGAAAGATGGAGCTGATCAATCATTGAGAAGATCAGATTGACCTACGCTATATCCTGTACTGTACTGCCTACAATTCTTTTTCGACGCTTCTTCCGTTCTTTTCATCAACTCTTTCCATCCATCCTATCGTTCATTCCATCACATGTATGTATGCATTTCTTCCCAACCAATCCAGTAATTCCTAACCCCTTGCCAGCCATGTAAAACGAAGGAACTCCAGCACCGCAAAAATAACACACCCCATCCATCAACCCAGCCAGCCAACCAACGCCATGCTTAAAAACTAGCACCGTATCATACCATGTCATGTCCTGAGACAGACGATCTAAGCCTTCCCAATCCACCCCGCATTCACGAAAAAATCAAAGATCCTCCCGGCCTTCTGTCCATCAATCCTACAAAGCTCCTTAACCTGCTTCTTCTTCAATGTTCCATTGCCCACCACCGCCTCCTTTAAAATGCGTTCTTTAAGTACGAGGTAAGGTTTCGGTTGAATGCGAGTCATTTTGCAGAGCTCGGCTTCCTCGGAAGTGAGTAGATGGAGGTCTGGGGCATTTTCTTGGGAGAGAGTGAGAGGGGGGACGCCAGAGAGGACAGGGATGGTGTATTTGACTCGGGTGATGGGCGTAGGGGTTGAGGTGCCGTTTGTGAGACCATTGGTAGTGGCTGCGTGGCCGTTGGTGAGTGCTCCGTTTGTTTTTTCTGCGAGGGCGGCGCGCGCGGGTGATGCTTCTGCAGGTGGGTCTTCGGGTTGGGTTTGTGGGAGGCGGGGTGGTTCGGGGGCGATGAGTGCTGCTGCTCCCGAGGGAGTTTCTATGGCTGGAGGGGGCTTCTTGGAGCTGGCGAGACGGTCGCGGTCGAGGGATCCCATTGGGACTTTGTTTTGGGCTCGGTGGACTTTGTCGGCTTCGTATTTCTCGCCGCCTTTTAGGGTTTCGACTCTCATGTTGCGCCATTCTTGGAGTTGGGTGATGGCTTGGCGGAGATTGAGCTCGTGGATTAGACCTGTGCAGAACTCCTCGAAGTCGTCCTTGTTCATCATCCGGGCGAAAGGTTTGGCCTTGTTAAGGAGGTCTCGCTCTTCTTTTGTTCTCTTCTTATCTGCGGCTGCATGCTTGCGGTATTCGAGGAGGTTATGCTCGAATATAACCTTTTTACGCTCGGCTCGTTGTGTCAGGCGGGAGTTGTAGACATCCATAACCGTCATCTTCAATTCCATCTCCGGTTCCATCTCGCCAGTTCGTGGATTGAGACCATCTCCAGGGTCGAATTGCATGAGCTGAACTGCCTCTTCCGCCTCGTTCGCATACTCCGTTTCGAACTCCAATCTGCCCGGCATATATCCTTGAACTTCGTGGCATGCTGGCACACTGGCTGTAGGCTTCTTCTTTGGTTGAGCTGGTGGAGCATTCTTTTGCTTTTCTTTTCTATCCTCGATTCTCCGCTTCTTTGAGGCTTGAAATTGTTCTCTCGGAATTTCATTGAGTAATTCGAGATCTTGGGGGCTAGCGCGCGCTGGTAGGGGGAAGTTCGGACTCTTAACGTATGTGTTGATGTAGTGTTCTGCAACTTCGTTCTTGTCTCTGTAGCCACCAATATGATCTGCAATATCCGCCCACGATCCAAGACCATATATTTCACATCCTTCCAGGAGAAGCAGCTCCTCGTCAGCGCCCCACTCCTTATCGTATATCGGGACCGAGTTCTGTTCAATAACTCGAAAGGGATGGGTAGCAGGGGCGTGATTATGAGTTGTTTCGCAACTGGAGAAGCATTGTACACAAAGATCGTACTCGTTGCACGCGCTGTGGGCGCACCGAATTCGGACCTGCGCAAGTATGTTAGAATGACAAAACCAGATGCCCCCGATGCAACAAGGACAATGGCACCTCTGCCCCTAGGAATACATACAGTAGAGGTGATATCGGCAGAGCAGACGTCGCAAACGTACTTGACGCCTCCCTCCCCGCCTCGAGTTGCGGTCTTCTTCCTGATAACACCCATGCCGTCGTTCTGGATGGATTGCAATTGCAGTGCTTTGAGAACGGGAACTGGCGCTGTCAGCCGCATCTTGCTCACGGGCATAGTGTGGCGGCGTGGCTTAAATTAGCGATCATGTGATGCAGGATAACAGGGGTTGATGTGGAGAAGGAATTTAGAGAGGTGAGGGCATTTAGAAGTTGGAAAGATTTTATGCACTCTTGGATGCACCTGCCAAATGAAAATGGTCAGTGTCTATAAACTAATTCTCTATCCGAAGTGCAAGAACAAAGAGGTTCACTGATAATTTAGGTCAACAGAAAAAGACACCTACAGGCAAGAGTCGTGATTTCTCTAACAGCACGCATCAGTTTACTAGGCATTATCAACACAGACAAAGTCTTCAAACTCAAAAGTGGTCTCTTTATTACTAAATAACAAAGTACATTGATAATGAAATCCTGTTTCTGCCCCTAGATTTTTCTCTGATGTGCAAGTTAAAATTGAGATTTGTTCACGACTGAAAACTACAGTGGCAATGAAGATCAGTTGATTAATAATTATATTTGAATTTGTGTTCCTGCAGAGTTCATGCACGCATTAGATGTTTCACTGTCGTAAGTATCAAAGTACCATTAACACTCTAAAAGAAAGTAATCTACCGTTAAGACAATCCCTTGTTCTTTTGTAGTTCTTTTAATAACGACGGCCTGGGACAATTACGCTGTGTTCACTTATTGTGGGTTGTGGCTCCGCCCCTCAAGTTCGGAGTATAAAAGCATGTCTCATTTTGATATCAAATCTTAAAACCACAACTACTCCAATAGGAAGCAAAGCCCACTGCCGAACTGTCTAGACATCTGTTTATATTGTTGACTCAGCCCTAGTGACCCCTTTTGTGGAGGCTCGTAACGCAGGCAAATACCTAGGTCCCTAGGCCAGTCACATGATCCTTAATTCCGTTGTCCGGGCGAGACTCAAACTCGCAGCCCCTGTCAAGCTGGAGCTGAGCCACAACGAACGCGAGCACCACTGCACTTCAACATCGCAATTCCCTTTCGCCCCTCAAGAGGAGCCCCATTCGTGTGCCAGAAATCCTTCCATCACATCGCATCGCACCCTTGTATTAACGACCGACCACATATATCGAGAAACCTCAAAAAAAAAAAAACACCACCACACCGCCGCTGCATCGTCGCCATCTTCGTCGTCGACCCTTCGCATTCTTTTGGCGGGGCAAAGTCGCTGGGGTCTGGTTCACCGCACTCAGGCCTAGGAAGCTACATGAGCGATTACCAACACCTTATCACCTCCAATCCTGTTTCTCCCCTCCTCAGCTTCCGCATCTTTTCCACAACAACATCAATATGTCTTGGAAGTTGACGAAGAGTGAGTTCTCCTGTTCCCTCGTCTGCCGATTTATCCTCGACCTTTCTTCCCGGCTGCCCGCTCGTCGCCGTGAAATAGAACCACGACACCAGCGACCAAGACAGCGTCCATTGAACCTATGCGTGCGCGAGTACTAACAGATTTCTAGAGCTGAAGGAGACTCACCTTGGTCCCCTTGCCAATACCTTCTCTCGATCTCCCTCTGCATCCACCATCATAGCCGATTCGGCGAAAGACGAGAAGGCGAGCATAGCCAGCAATAGTACAAATGACAATGGTATAGGTGCGTGAAGTCGATGCGATTGAGCAATTGTCTACTGACAGATTTAGCTGCCTCCGAAATTATAGCAACACAACCCCCCCGCACCACCTCGGCCGGGCATTTTGATCGTTACTTTGCACGAAGGTGCCGGATTCTCCTTGCCAGATCAATACAAGAACGCTCTCAGCTCTCATCAACAAAACTCGCTCTCGCAGGGCAATGGCTTCGGAGTGGCTGGCTCAGTCCGACCGGGATCCTCGCAACAGCAAGGCAGCATGGCGGGATCCTACGCGTCCAGCGCTCGACCGCAGACCGCTGCAGGTGGATTTGGTGCAATTCCTACAAACCATGGCCGAATTTCCTCAAAATACCTTCCTTATGCTCTTCTAGATTTCGATAAATTACAGGTCTTTGTAAACTCCGTTTCTGGGACGCCCGAAAACCCATTATGGGCTGGAGACAATACTGCTTACAAGTTCGATGTTTCTCGAGTTACTGAGCTTGCTGTTCATCTATACCTCCGAAATCCAAATGCTCCACAAGGATCTGGCAGAAGTCAAGATATCTTTCTTGGCGTGACCCGCATCAACCCTCGCTTCGAAGAAGTTCACAAATACGTAGAGGATCCGAAATTGAGCAAAAAAGACAGGGAGAAGGCATTCGCAGAATGGCAGGCTAAAGAAAAGGCACTAGGTCAGAGTGGAACTGAGTGGTTGGATGTTTCTTATGGAACAGGCAAGATTCGAATTGGTGTGGAATATATTGAGAACAGGACAAGATCATTAAAGATTGAGGATTTTGATCTTCTGAAGGTCGTTGGAAAAGGAAGTTTTGGAAAGGTCATGCAGGTCAAAAAGAAAGATACTCACCGAATATACGCCCTGAAGACGATTCGAAAAGCTCATATTATCTCCCGGTCAGAGGTCGCACATACACTGGCAGAACGATCCGTCCTTTCACAAATCAACAATCCTTTTATCGTACCTCTCAAGTTCACCTTCCAATCACCAGAGAAACTATACTTCGTACTTGCATTCATCAATGGAGGAGAACTGTTCCATCATCTTCAGAAAGAACAGCGCTTCGACATCAACCGCTCTCGATTCTATACCGCAGAACTTCTTTGCGCCCTCGAATGCTTGCATGGGTTCAATGTCATCTACAGAGATTTGAAGCCCGAGAACATTCTCCTCGATTACTCGGGTCATATCGCCCTCTGCGATTTTGGTCTATGTAAGCTGGATATGAAGGATGAGGATCGCACCAACACTTTCTGTGGTACACCCGAATACCTTGCACCGGAATTACTTCTGGGACAAGGTTACACTAAGACTGTGGATTGGTGGACTCTTGGTGTCCTTCTCTACGAGATGTTAACGGGTCTCCCTCCCTTTTACGACGAGAACACAAATGAGATGTACCGAAAGATTTTGTCTGAGCCTCTTCACTTCCCTGGACCTGATATTGTTCCTCCATCGGCCAAGGACCTCCTTACTAAACTTCTTAACCGTAAGCCTGATCAACGATTAGGTGCGAACGGTGCCTCTGAGATCAAAGCACACCCCTTCTTCCACAGCATCGACTGGCGAAAGCTTCTTCAAAGAAAGTATGAGCCAACGTTCAAGCCCAATGTGGTAAGTATCATCACTTTCGAGTAAAATCGCTGTTTACTAATGAATTACAGACTGATGCACTGGATACTGCGAACTTCGACCAAGAGTTCACCAACGAGCCAGCAACCGACTCGTATGTTGACGGACCTATGCTCTCTCAGACCATGCAACAGCAATTCACGGGCTGGTCGTACAACCGACCTGTTGCCGGTCTCGGTGATGCAGGTGGCAGTATCAAGGACCCGTCTTTTCGTTGGCAGTGTACAAGACACCAGATGAGCTGGTGCTCTTATAGGCCCACGAAAAATATGACAGTATGAGATTTCAACCTCCCAGCAGAGCATTGTACCTAGTCTTGACTCTGGACTTATGGTGCTTTGCATTCGTCGGATCTGCATGGCAATTGGGATTCCCTGTAGCAGGATTGTTTCAGGTGGGGAGCACGTTATTTTTTCTTCATGAATGAGGCGTTGACTGGGATCATTGCGGACTTTGCGACAGCTGGGCGACGTACATTCTGGCTTCGTCGTGGAATCTCTGGCTGGCGGCTATAAGCAGAGCGTAAACTACATAAAAGAAGTGTCGAAAGCATCTGAATGGCCACTCGTTTTTCCGATTTCGAACTGCGGACTTCGCACCGGACGTGAATAAGTTACGTGCATGAACTATGTGATTCTTTGTGTTACTTGGATCCGAATGCGGACATTTGATTTGTAGAGCTTGATTAGAACTATCGTCCTAACGTTTCTCCACGGGTCTTTGTTCATGTACAGTGCTCAGTCATCCGACCGGTCGAGTCCCAGGGGATCCGACGCTAGAGGTGGGGTATGGCCTGCTCGTGGAAGAAACGTCATTAGCGATTTGCTGGCTGCACCATCAACACTTAAACTTGTCCGCCAGCATCCGGAAATCTCTCAATAGCTTCTGCGAAGTCTTACAATCATCAGTGCCATCCTAATTGACAAGTAGGTGAGCCCCTGGATATATCTCGTTGCTCCGTCTATGCTGTTGGGAGAGGAGGTGCGGGGTTGGGACTCGAGAGATTCGATCCCACCTTGACAGCTCAATACCTGATATCCTGTCGAATTTTCTCTGCGCAATAAAATCTAATGCTAACGGCCCGATTGTCTCTTTCAGGAATCCCTTAAATTCCTCAATCGCTTTCAGGAGATCTCGAGTCCAAATTCTCCGGAGACGCAGGTACTGCAAAAAGCAATCTGCCCTCGAAAACTATCTCCGCTCGTATCAAAAACTACAATTACCCCTCCTCAACACCAGATCGCATCAAATAGCCACATAGCACAATGGTTCAAGCAGATAGTCTCAAGGCGTGGGCCGCGCTCCAAGAGCATCACAACACAGTTGGCCGATCTTTTGTATTGAAGAAAGAATTCGAGAAGGACCCGTCGCGATTCGAGAAGTTCTCCTTCAAATTCGAAAACACGGCCGATAAGTCCGAAATCCTCTTCGATTTCTCCAAGAACTTCCTCACCGATGAGACGCTCAAGATTCTCGTCGAGGTCGCCAAGGAGGCTAAAGTAGAGGAGCTCCGGGATGCAATGTTCAAGGGAGAGAAGATCAACTTTACTGAAGATAGAGCTGTTTTGCACACTGCTTTACGGAATGTTACCAACGAGCCAGTCCTTGTTGATGGAAAGGATGTTATGCCTGGTGTTAACAAGGAGTTGGAGCATATGAAGGAGTTCAGTGAGCAGATTAGAAGTGGAGAATGGAAGGGTTATACTGGCAAACCATTGACTACCATTATCAACATTGGTATTGGTGGTAGTGATCTGTAAGTTCGAAAGCCATCTTCCAGTATTCTTCTAATTGTGTCTTAGTGGCCCTGTCATGGTTACAGAGGCTCTCAAGTACTACGGCGACCGCAATCAAACTCTCCACTTTGTTTCCAACATCGATGGAACCCATATGGCTGAAGCTCTTCGTGAGGCGAACCCGGAGACCACACTTTTCTTGGTTGCATCGAAAACCTTCACTACTGCTGAGACTACCACCAATGCCAACAGTGCTAAAACATGGTTCTTGGAGAAAACAGAGGGAAAAGGAGACATCGCCAAGCACTTCGTTGCCCTTTCTACCAACGAGGCAGAAGTCACCAAATTCGGTATTGATAAGAAGAACATGTTCGGATTCGAGAGCTGGGTCGGTGGCAGATACAGTGTTTGGTCAGCCATTGGTCTTAGCGTAGCCATTTACATTGGATTTGACAACTTCCACCAATTCTTGTCAGGAGCTCATGCCATGGACACACATTTCCGAACGGCACCTTTGGAGAAGAACATTCCTGTTATTGCTGGATTATTAAGTGTTTACTACTCTGATTTCTTTGGAGCTCAGACACATTTGGTCTCACCGTAAGCTTTCTCGTACAAAAGAAGATATATGTTTTTAACTGTGGTAGATTTGATCAATATCTTCACCGCTTCCCAGCTTACCTTCAACAACTTTCTATGGAATCAAACGGAAAAGCTGTCTCTCGCGAAGGCAACGTGGTTAAATATACTACTGGTCCAATTTTGTTCGGCGAGCCAGCAACCAACGCCCAACACTCTTTCTATCAACTTCTCCACCAAGGCACCAAGCTCATTCCCACAGACTTCATTCTTGCAGCTGAGTCTCACAACCCAATCGCCAACAACAAGCACCAAAAGATGCTCGCATCAAACTTCTTCGCACAAGCCGAAGCTCTTATGGTTGGAAAAGGCGAGGAAGAACTCAAAGCCGAGAACACCCCAATACCACTTATCAAGCACAAGACTTTCCTTGGCAACAGACCAACAACTTCCATTCTCGCTCAGAAAATCACTCCTGGTACCCTCGGCGCCCTTATCGTTTACTACGAACAGCTTACTTTCACCGAAGGTGCAGTCTGGAACATCAACTCGTTCGATCAGTGGGGTGTTGAGTTGGGCAAGAGCTTGGCTAAGAAGATTCAGGCGGAGCTGGATGAGCCGGGTGTTCCGAAGGGACATGATTCTAGTACTGGGGGCTTGATTGCTGCGTTCAAGCAGAAGGCGGGCCTTCTGAGCGAGAGTAAGATTTGAAAGGCATCTTTCAAATAAAGAGGTCTTCTTGAGGAAAGGAAATTATAAAATACGGGGTTGGGTGATGAATGGGAATCGGATCCGATGAAGTGAAGTGACTTTGACTTGGAACGGCTGATGGTTGATGTCTATAGAAGAATGAAATGAAATAACATAACCATGAAATCTGTACTTTGCAAACAATATATATATATATATATTTTTATGAGTCTTTTACCAGTCGTTGATCCTTTTAATGTTTGTTGAAATTCGTCACGTGCACCAGCCTTGCAGGATCCTTGGCTGTCTTGGCGCCAATCACTCGGGGGCGCGATACAGGGCACCCAACAAAAAGTTACAGCTGTCAACTTCAACTTCTGTCCTTTGCGCGAAGCATGCGCCCATGAGCAGTCTTCAATTCACCGGCGCATAAAAGGGGGAATACGATGGCGCGCGGATGGGCGTCAAAATTGCTGGGGACCTTTCTCTTGGGAAATCTGGCCGGTTGGGGATTCGAGGCAGTGAACGCAGAGGAGCACCCGAAGGTCCCGCTCCCGAGTTATCACTACGGCGCCCCTATACCGGTCAGTTGCTTGAACAGAAGCGTGTAAGTTGCGCGTATTTTCTCGCTATCTTCTATTATCCCGGAGCTTTGCAATGTTGGCGACAGAAGCCATTGGAGGAGTTGGAGAAACCATAGACTAACAAATAACAAAAGTGACACCGGAGAACACATCACGAATGAGAAGAACGAACTGCAATATATCCCATTTCCGATCTGCGAGGAGACCGGAAAGCCGTTGGAGTTGAACTATGGTGTTGAAGAAGGCATGTCTCTATTCCTT
This sequence comes from Cudoniella acicularis, assembly GCA_013054445.1. Taxonomy (NCBI): domain Eukaryota; kingdom Fungi; phylum Ascomycota; class Leotiomycetes; order Helotiales; family Helotiaceae; genus Cudoniella; species Cudoniella acicularis. The sequence continues at coordinate 2,974 of JAAMPI010000759.1, read as the reverse complement.
TGTCCCATTCAAGACCCTAGTTGCTAATTGGATTTCACCTACCAGAGCTCAACTGCACCATACCGCTCATAACAGACCCCTTCTTCCACCTCCTCGAATTCTATATCCATAACGATGCGCCGCTCTCCTGCCGTATACCTTCGAGACCACCTCCCACAGTCGTCCACAAGGACCATGTCCCAGCGCCCATGGAATACGTTCCCCTCATCTTCGCGATCGCAGGAACCCTCCAGCTCTCCCATCTACACATCTCGACACATCTCAATATCCTCCTCCACTCTACGCCAAAGCACCACCTCCATCACCACGATTCGGGTGTAATCGATTCCGGAGCCGCCTACTCTACCTCTCCCCTTTCACACACAACCGGCCCAGCAGCCCTGACGAAGAAACTCGTTATCGGCGATCCTCTACCACTGCAATTATCCGTTCGCTGGTTCCCCACACCTGCTCTGCCTAGGGAAAATGGGAAAGTGGAATGGGCGGGTATGGGAGGACATTTCTATGTCAGCACAGCGTTTTACTGCTTAGTTAGCGCGGGTGCCGGAGCGAGTATTGTGACAGTTTGGTTTTGGGGCGTTGTGTTGCCGAAAAGGATTAGGGATCGTGGGAAGGGGATGGGTGGCGCGACGCCGTTTGGGATATGGTGTGGGGAATGGGTGGGGAATGGGGAAGAGGGACTAAGTGCGACCTTCCTTGCGTGTACAACAAACATCTGTGGCTTCGACCCGGTATGACCTGAGTGGCTGAGGACGAGAAAGAAGGCGTACGATCGGCGAATTTGCTGATGGACTGGTAAATGGAGAGCTGGTATGATATGTCTCGCTAACTAACGAACATGGGAAGGCACGGACACGAACAGAAATATAATATGTAATCTTTTCACCCAGATTTTTCTTGGCACGACTATATATCACATCTTCACTGTTGGTCCTTCTTCTCCTTTCCTGCAAGTGCAGCAGCCTCTGTGTTGGTAAAACTACGAGCCGGACAGCTCATACGATATCTACAAGTTTTCCTCTTCCTCAATAGTTAATTGTGAATTTGGCCCTTGGTTTCTGTCTGCACTGTGCTATTTATTCTTTTTCCTGCGTTATGCTATCTAAGGCTGGGGTCTCGAGGTGCTTCGATGATCAGTGTGTTCTTGAAGGCGATTTATGTACATTATGTGATGCCATTGCTCGCTTGTGCTTGATTACGAGAGTGGATGAGCGATGGTGTACTGGATGATTGCGGGCTCTCTCTCGAGATGAGAAGGATAGATGGTTTGACGGGTAAGGGAAGAGAGAGCTGGTTTATTTGCTGGGCTTTCAAATTTCACCGAGGATGGAGTTGGCCGTTGAGTTGGGTTGGAGCTGTCCAGAAACGGGTGTAAGGCAAGAAACAAGGGAGAGATGAGAGATTTATAGAGGTGGAGGTCAGCCTTATATGGGAACGGCTCGGGACTCCAACAGAAAGGTCCCTGAAGAACTGGGATTTGACCGTTATACACATCTGGGCTGATTTGGCCCCCTCTTTGTTTTCTTCCTCTCAAGCTGGTGTGGTGCACTGGTGGCTGATTATCCTTCCTCTCCACGACCCCACAACAATTGTGAAGGGCTGCGTGGTAAGATCTCACCGGTGAAGGCAGGAACCGTGACGCCACGCATTGGGGATGCTGGTCAACCGTCATCGAAGCTGTTGTCATGCCTCCACTCTACCGGTTGGCTGGGTACGATCCTCGAGCATGTACATGTGCTGTGCGTCTTCCATGGGAGTTGGATATCTTGAAAGAATTGCTTTTGGATTGCGAGATATATTTATTGTTCTTGCTCAGAAGCTCTCCCCACCATGTTTCAGAAGCTCGCGATTCTTTTCTTCTGCTGCAACCTTGGCTGCTACTAACTTTGCTTTTCACGACATTGAACAATCCCACTCGAATCACCTTCTACAACACAGTCTACCTCAACTATCAAGATCACGATAAAGTGCTGACAACTCCATCCTTCTAAGGCTTCAAACTGAGTTCTGACAATCAAGTTCCACGCAGAACATCAATGATGCGCTTAGGTAAACACTCTAAATCCGCCCGTCCGCCCGTCCATCTATCCCCGTCTCGACTCCCGAAACAGAGCTGGAAATGACTGTACGCCTGTCAAATCAACCTTGTCTGGCGTTTTTCTTTTTTCAATATGAGCTAATTATGCAAGCCACAGCATGCAGTACAGGAACGCCTTCCTCGCGTAGAGATTCGATATGTATCGATTTTCTTATTTGGGTTAGGTTAACATCGGATGGGGATATAGTTATAAATAGATACCGTCACCCACACACACACACACACACACACACACACACACACGTACCGCTTTTGAATTTCGGCATTCGATGATTCGATGAGTTCACGCCGAATGGGGTTTGGGAATTTGAGAACTAGGGTAGGGTCGAGACTTGAGGCGAAATTCAGCGTTTCGCTATTTATCAGCAGGTTAGCTAGCAACCTCGGGGGACGAACACCGGTAGCGGAGTCGATAGGCGCGGGGAGGGTCAAGAATTGGATGGAGGTTCCCCGTGCTGAGCTCGCCCAGCATGCCTAGACCTGGACCCCTACCTAGCGCCAGTAGCTGGGGCTGAAGATAACCTGGTTGCAGGCTGCGGCTGATACCCAGAACCCCGCCACTCTCAAGTCTCGTTCGTTCAGCGTCCAACCCGGATTTCTCGATTTTTGATTTTCGGGAGACAGAGCTGGGACTTGGCGGGCGGTTAGAAATGGATATCAGCTGGATGTGCTACGTTCCGAGACATTGAGAGACTCGACTCGATGTGTGCTGAGGATTGGGGTTTGGGTTCGCAGAGCCGCAAGCCGCTGGGAGGGAGATGTTTGAAGTCGAGAATTGCAAAATCATGCGAACACCACGAACGAGCGAGGTTTATCAAACCTTATCCTTATTTATAGCGTCCTAGGTCGTGTTTAGCAGTGATCTTCTGTTGTCCC
>JAAMPI010000758.1:0-26548 GCA_013054445.1 Cudoniella acicularis | reverse complement strand
CGATTTCCTCTGTTGTTGCTGTTGAGGATAACCACTTCCCATCCCATTCCCCATAGGCATTTGCCCTGCCAATCCCATTACATGTGCCATCCCCCTCATCTGTTGTTCCAGGTTGTGAAGATTGTTGATCATTTCCATCTGAGCTTGCGGTGACAAATTCATGACATTCATCGCCGCTGGACTACGCATTGAAGGGCCAGCCATGTTACCGTTACGTCCCCCATTCGATAGGCGAGGACCACCTCGACTCAGAGACTGCTGTCTTGGGCCGGTTGGGGGAGCTCTCGAGTGGGAATTTATGCGCTCGTTTCCGCTATGAGACCGTACTCGGTGGAGGACATTGTCGTTTGATCTGTCCATTGCCTTTGCAAGATGGCCAAGCATGCGCTTATCCCTTGGACGGGCACCATCTCGCATCGACTTCGGACCCGTAGGTCTGCGGTATGTTAGTGCTGGGTTAAGGGGGAGACTGAGGTCTGGTGAAAGATCCACCGACGGGATTGCATACACATTAGCCTGCCCAACATCCGAGGCATCACCCATATCCGCGTCTTGCGCTTCGTTTAGAGGTTCCCTCTGTGGCGTACCGGACTCTTGTGGAAAGCCTCCATCTCCGCCTCCCAACTGCGAGTTGAGTACGTCAACTTGCCCAAACAGCCACTGAGAGAAATCTCTTGCTCCAGGATCGTCCGGTCCGAGGTTAAGAAGATCGCCCGACAGCTCCGCGGCGATTTGATCTTGTGTTTTGCCGTTGACCAACATGAGAATGATATATTCTGACAGGGCAGAATCGTCCGCGCCGCCAGTACTCCATCCCACCTCTACCAGCTTGGGCTGGATTGCAGCGTTGAGAGCATGAGCCAAAGGCGACTCCAGGACAACTTCGACAGACATGTTTGCGATCGGGTGATGAGAACGCGTTAGAGGGTAAAGGCGAAGAAATGAGGGTTTTGTGTCTCGAGGCTGCTGCGAGGTCAAGGAAGACTGCGCAAGGCAGCGTTGCGCGAAGGTTTCTGTAGCGGAGGCGAAGAATCTCTTTATATCGAAATCGCAACTCGATACGCGTTTGGGTCGACAAAGAGCGTGGTTGTTGGGTTCTTTGATTGTACGAGCCTGGGAATGGAGAAGCTAGAAGTCGCGATCTGACGAGGCAATCATAGTCACATGATTAGTTCTTGCCTCAGGCTGCAGTACGAGGCTGGGAATTCTGCACCACCTATTCTTCAGCCTTGCGATGAGTAAGCATATGGGGGTTAGAAGAAAGAGATAGAAGCCTCAGGCATTACACACCTGTTCTGCCAGCCAGCCAGTAGGAGAATGTATGGGCAAAACAATGGTGGTGAGTACCCGTTCCGTAATAATGAAGTCCGACTCGGGTCTCTTGGACTTCGCAGAGTATACGGACTACTCGGTGTGTTATTTTTTAAGTGCCAGGCGGGTTTCTGATTCAGTTAAACTTATAATGTTTCATAGTAGTAAAATAATTTATGCCTAAATCACTATCCTACAATGGGTATATTACCTTTTTTTTAAACAACTTATTCGGATTTTCGTTTGTCCCTCGCACTTAGAAATACCGGACCGAGTATTACATAATTTCACAGCCGGGCGAAGGGTTTCTGAAGTACGGTATAAGCGCCGTGCTTGGATCCTCGTGTGCGCTTCTTTTCTGACTTAAGGGTTATATAGGTCATGTGCGAGGCTGCAGTTACGAGCGATAGGCGCGGACAACCAAGATATTCTGGTCCAATTCTAAGAATCTTATTTGCGCCCCCATTAGAACCATGATATTTCACGTTTCAGAGCTTCTAAAAGAAGACTTTCGAAGGCTTGAAGCTTCATCGACAGGAGCCGTATCCTGGCCCGATCGACACTTTCATTTCGGGCAGGCTGGTACTGATCCCGAGGGCCGGCTCTCCAGCACTGTGGCAAGCCGCAAGCTGGCAACCGGTTATCGCATACCACGGTGTACTATATACTCAAAACGACCTGAAGAATCTCTCGTCGCCGCTGTTATTGTGCTTGTTAATGTGCATGTTAACTACGAAGTGCTTCGTACCTAGGTAGCTATTTTACAGTGTGCCCCAGGGCATGTCCCAGGCCCGTGGTGTCCCACAGGATTTCGGCCCTCCTCCCTAGTCCTTCGCTCAGGAGGCTCCTCTACCCCCTACTGTCCGCAAATTATCTCGCGGCGCCACACCGCACATCGCACTCGAAATTCGCGGGGCTTCGGCAACTCGTAACGTTGCAGACATTGATTTCGACGATTCTTGCTGCTTTCGGCCAGTCGTGGCATTGCAGGCCTCCTAGTCTTGTATCCCGTAGTCCTAGGCTCCCGGCTCCCTGTATCTGCAGCTGCAAAGGCTGCAAAAGCTGCAAAGCATCACGCTGCCATCATCCCAACAGACTACAGTGCCGTAAATGATCATATTGAGGTCAATTTCGATCTCCAACTCTAATCAGCACTCAGCCTCCGAGTCCCCGCCTCGTTGGTTCTCTTGTCATCGTTCGCTATCGGCCCTTGACCCTGGCCTGCCACTTGACTGGGAATCAGGGACCATGTTACTTTTATTCACTTGCAGGCCTGCTCTTCCTCTGCTGTATGACTACATCTCCTGCATATGTATATAAAGCTCCCCTCTCTCCTCTTTTCTATCCTCTAGCCCTGCACTTTACACCCACTCAATCTCCTTTTCAAACATCGTCATGTGGTTTCAAACTTCCTTAATACTTGTTTTTACTTCTTGCGCCCTCGCCATATGGCCAGCGCCTCAATCATTTTCCAGCGGGAATTCCGTGCTGTGGATTGGCCCTGATGTTCAAGTAACTTATAATGGTGGAAATGTATGCTGTACTTCCTTTCTGCACTATTTTTCGTACAGTCAAACTGAGCAGGTTTTTGATTTGCAGTCTTCCCTTACCTCCGATACCCATGATGGCATTACAGGCTCAGCAATCGTGAAGAAAGGCGTGACCCGTGCCCTGGGAACTCTCTTCCGTCAGAATATAGTTCCATGGAAATTGGTTCCAAGGAACGGACTATCCAACTTCGAACCCGGTGGATACTCGCCAAAAACTTATATTAAAACCCTTACTATCACTCAAACTGGGACCGACAATTCCAGCACATTTAAGCCGTTGGCTGGTCAAGTAGACGAGTCTTATGCTATTTCGATTGGCACGGATGGGACCGCGGAGATAACCGCGGTGTCATCTGTAGGAGTTTTACATGCTCTCCAGACCTTCATTCAACTATTCTATCAGCATTCTTCTGCAGGCACATATACAAATCTAGCCCCCATCAAGATCACAGATGCGCCAAAGTTCGCACACAGAGGACTTAACATGGATGTGGCCCGGAATTGGTTTCCGGTTGAGGACATATTGCGAACCATCGATGCTATCTCCTGGAACAAGTTTAATATCCTTCATTTACATATGACGGACTCTCAATCCTGGCCTATGGACATCCCAGCACTCCCTGAGTTATCACAGAAGGGCGCCTATTTCACTGGCTTGTCTTACACGCCTGACGATATCAAGAAGATTCAAACCTATGCTATTCAACGCGGCGTTGAAGTGGTCATCGAATTCGATATGCCAGGCCACACAACTGCAATTGGAATCGCCTATCCAGACCTCATCGCTGCCTTTGACGCCCAACCGTGGGACACTTATTGCGCTGAACCTCCTTGTGGGTCATTGAAGTTGAACTCTAGTGCTGTCGATGACTTCGTCGATACATTGTTTGGGGACGTCTTGCCAAGAGTTGCTCCTTATTCAACGTACCTCCATACAGGTGGTGACGAGGTCAACGTGAATGCATATTTACTAGATGATACTGTCAAGTCAAATGATAGCGCCGTTCTCCAACCACTCATACAGAAGCTTGTTGACCGTAACCATGCTCATATCAGAGCGGCAGGACTGACGCCAGTGGTTTGGGAAGAGATGCTTCTCGTTTGGAACCTCACTCTGGGAGCAGACGTAGTGGTCCAGACGTGGCAGAGCGATGCAAATGTTGCGGCAGTCACAGCCCAAGGGCACAAGGTGCTGGCAGGGAATTATAATTTCTGGGTAAGTTGATTGACCTAGCTTCAGGTGCCACGCTAATGTTTTGGCAGTATCTTGACTGTGGCAAAGGGCAGTGGTTGGACTTTGCAGAGGGTGCATCATTCGCCAAATTTTATCCCTTCAACGACTATTGTTCTCCAACGAAAAACTGGCGCCTGGTCTATTCCTACGACCCCCTCGCTGGTGTTCCCCAAAATCAAACAGACCTGGTCCTGGGTGGCGAGGTCCACATCTGGTCAGAACAGACAGATCCAGTGAACCTTGACGATATGGTTTGGCCCCGAGCAAGTGCGGCAGGAGAAGTCTTGTGGTCAGGAAGGCAGGATGCCAATGGCAACAACAGGACTCAACTTGATGCGAGCCCCAGATTGGCCGAGATGAGGGAGCGTATGGTCAGCCGGGGCATTAGATGTGGACCTGTACAGATGGTTTTCTGCACACAAACTAACTCGACGGAGTGCTCCCTTTAATTTGCGCAAGTCGGCAGGATTTGTGTTGTGTGGGTAATTCAAGGGCGTTTGTGAAGGAGTGAAGGAGTTAGTTACTGTACGGAGTAAGGAGTCGTTCAGGCGTTATGAAAATCATAATTTAGAATTGATTATCGGTTGTCGTATCGCGAATCCTATTCATGCAAGCCACCGATTCATTTCTGACATTTCATACTGTGGTATTTCCAGCCACCCGCTCTGAACCCCTGTTGAAGCTTACTGGGCTGTGGCCCCCAAATTCCTAACCATCCTCCCAGCCTTGATAAGCTCTCTAAATATCCGCTGCAGCGAGGGTCCTTACAGCACAAACACACGATTACTATATACCTATTCCCGATACGACATGAGTACCGACATACGACTGGATGAAGGTTGGGACATGAGGAAAGTCGCGCTTTGGCTCGTGGGCAGGGTGTGAGGGGGTAGAACGCAAAGACGGAGGGCATAAGAGGGGTAGAGAGGATTAGGGAGAGGACTTGGGTACGGCCTTTGTTAAGCTGGGACCTGATCCCCAATGTCACCCGGGGAGCTCTTGCACAGTCTATTAGGATAGCTGGTAAGTACGCTAATTGTCTTCGGGCAATTGGAAAGGCAGGTTCGACTCCTGTATACACTGTGTCTACGGGTTCCCCTCAGAATATATAGGATACCACCATACTTGGAAGTGCTCTACCTTTAGGTAGAATCATGTACAACTATAGACGGCCGCTCTGTGCCATGGTTCCAGGGACTGAGGCCCCTGGCCGTCCTACTATGGTCTTTGACTTATACAGGACGTAAATGGATAAATCAATCAACCAATCAATCAACCAATCAATCAATCCGCTGCAGCGACACAACTTCTCGGGTCCCTAACTCGTAGGGCAGCATGTCGGTCGTGGCTTCCAGGTTCCCCTTTGTCTCGGGGCTTTGAGCTTCTCCGCACTTCACCTGGAAACCCCACACTTCGCATGTGAAACGCCTCGGCGTCTGCTCTCGAAGAGCAGAGACAGAGACCCATACAGAGCTCAAAATCCGATGAGGTGAGACCATCGTCCTTGGGTGGTAGTGTGCGGTGCATCGGATGGCTGAAGGGCGGTCCGAAGTAGTCCTCATATGGATGTCGCTCCGGGGAGGAAATGCTGTTGTTGCGGGGTTTGGGACCTTTAGATGGAGCATGATCACGCATCGTCCTATACAAAAACGACGGGAACGAGAAGCCGCTTGCAATTGCCCAATGAACGGGCTAAGTTCGCCATATTTTTTCCCTTTCAGTACAAGTGCGAGTACAGTACTTCGGCTTCAAGCCGGCACCGAGCTTCCAAGGTGCGACATGGCCCAATTTTGCCCCGACCCTGTGTACAAATACTCAGCATCAGAATCATCACCATGCTGGACGTCATCGAGGCTGGACGTCAGGCTTCTGCCCCTTTGCCCTCTTTAGGCTTTTAGTAGGCCTTGAGCAACCTAAATACCATTCTCGCAACAATGATTGAAAGTGTTCTGCAACACCTCTCCCCTAAGACCGCGGGTCTGACCTTGCTCGCCCTCTTCATCGTGGTAAAAGCGGTGAACTGGCTTCGAACTGAGCTCAAGATTCGTGCTCTGGGTGGGCATGCTCGGAGGACGAGAACATGGCTTCCATGGGGCAAGCCCATCCCAACCTACCTCCACAACAGATTGCTAATTCCGACTCGCAGACTTGGACCTCGTCATCCGGGCAATCCATGGCACGGTACACGACCAGAATCTTCAAGTATGGCATCGTTGGTTCTCAACCCCGAATGGAATGAACTATACATGTGAAGCCAAACCTGGCGGCAGACGACTCGTCTTCACGGCTGACCCAGAGAATATCAAAGCCATTCTCGCTACACAATTCACGTCCTACGGCAAGGGAGAACCTTTCCACAGGGAATGGAAAGACTTCTTGGGGGACGGCATCTTCACTACAGATCTCGACCAGTGGCATGGTTCACGACAATTGATCAGGCCACAGTTCATCAAGGATCGAGTTAGTGATCTGGCTGTTTTCGAGGAGCATGTACAGATTCTCATGAAAGAGATAACGAAGGCAGGCCGGACTTGGGACGGCAGGGAAGGAAAAGAATTCGACATTAGCGATTTATTCTTCCGGTATACTCTTGATGCCGCGACCCATTTTCTTTTCGGAGAGAGTGTGGGAACTCTGGAACTACCAGAGCAAGACTTTGCTGCTGCTTTTGCTGATGCTCAGCGTGTGCAAAATTACATTGCTCGAGCTGGGTAGGTTAATTATATTCTGTCTATTCTTATTCTAACGTGTGAACAGACCTTTCAACGGCTTCGTCCCACGCAAAGCATTTTTCAAAAACATCAAAATAATCGATGAATTTGTCAATCCTTTCATCGACCATGCACTCAATCTCTCACCTGGAGAGCTTGCCACAAAGTCGAAATCCGATGAGGGATACACATTCCTTCATGCCTTGGCAGGCTTCACTCGTGACCGGAAAATTCTCCGTGACCAACTGGTCGCTGTTCTTCTAGCCGGCCGGGACACCACCGCGGCGACTCTGTCATGGACATTCTATGAGTTAGCCCGCCATCCTGAAGTAGTGCAAAGACTGCGTAAAGAAATCATCGACCGATTAGGACTCGAAAGAGCACCTACTTATGGCGATTTGAAGAGCATGAGATACCTTCAGGTAAGACCCCGTCCTCACATGAATTATTGAAACCCCCACTGAGAAAAAATGTCTATAGAACGTCATCAACGAAACTCTCCGCGTGTACCCCGTCATCCCCTTCAACGTTCGCCTCGCCCTAAAAGATACCACACTTCCTCGCGGAGGTGGTCCCGACGGTTTGTCACCCATAGGAATTCTCAAAGACACACCAATCGGCTACTCCACACTCGTGATGCAACGTCGCCCAGACCTCACCCCCGACGCCGACAAATTCTTCCCTGAAAGATGGGAGACATGGCAGCCTCGCCCCTGGCATTATATTCCGTTTAACGGCGGCCCTAGAATCTGCATCGGCCAGCAGTTTGCGCTGACGGAGGTGGGATATACAATTGTGAGGTTACTGCAGAGATTTGAGAGGATCCATAATCACATGTTTGATATTGATGGTGGAGATCCGTGCTTGAAGGCAGAAATTGTGCTGCAGCCTGGACAGGGAGTTAAGGTGGCACTTTTCGAGGCGCAGAAGGCTGGGAAATGAAGCTAGCTGTTTTGGTGGGTTGAGGATTCTGATAGTTTTCACGGCGTTAAGGAATATTTGAGATTTAAACACGAATACCAATGCATTTACCAGTCACCTGCTAAACTGCAGATGTCGTAAAAGCACACATTTTGCAGCCTAGCCATGATGTTCATTGTGCAAGAAGTGGTTTAGTAAGGCTAGAGGCAATAGCGTTTCGTATTCGCACTTTGAATTCATAGTAACTAGGGGTGAGCATGGAACATTAAACTTTTCTATATAAAACGAGCCAGGGGCCGGGTAGCTTTTCAGTTCAGCTACTATAGTCTAATGCATTCGAGAACTTTGTAATGGGCTTTGCTAATTTTACAGCATGCCTTCTACCAAAGCTTCATGATTTCTCTCTTATTTAACCTCGGCAGCACTTTACATGCTGTATCGAGACAATTCCTCAAAGCATAGAAGGAGAGCGCGCCTCTGAACCGCTCTCTAACTTGCTTGGAGAGCACCTTTTGGCAATTTAGGGTAATACAAAAGATGGTCTCTACTTCCTCGACCGTAATGCGTGCAGAAGAGCGAACTCGCACAAAACACTCGAAAATCAAGAAACATTTATGTAGTCTCGGAAATGATTTAAATGATTTATTTATTTATTTAGCGGTCTACCTATTTCTCGATTTTTTCTACGCTATGCAATTTATGTCACTTTCTGTGTGCCCATTTAAACTCCAAGCCAAGAAAGCAAAAGGCCACTCTCTTTCCGCAGTTGAAATAGATGCCCAGCTTTTATTATTTCGTAACCGAAGCGCCGTAAGTCTACCGTCCAAAAGCCGCGATGAAAATAAGGCAATTACTCTAAGCCAAAGCACTCCCGAACAGCGACGCCAAACCTCTCAATTGCCTCGGCCATCTTCTCCCCAGTGGCCGCCGCAAAGGTAGCGCGGAAGAACATGTCGGTGGGCGTGAAGTCTGAGCGGTCAGCAGAGAACCAGCTGCCGCGGCTGACGAGGACACCTTGGGCAATAGCGGCGAGGAAGATCTCTTCTTCGATAGCGGTGATGGATTTGCTGCTGCTGGCGGGGTGAAGAGTCCAGTTGATTTTGAGCCAGAGCTGTTTTGCATTAGGCGAGATGAAAAGGGGGTTGGGAAAAGCTAGGGGAATGAGAAACTTACAAACATGCCTGCGGCCGGCGGGTCCCAGCTTACGATTTCCTTAGGCAAGTATTTCTCGCAAGCTGTCAAGAGCACATCTCGTCTTTTGGTGTACTCCAATCGAAGGTTGATCAGCCACTGCAGATATCCGCCATGTCCCCAGCTTTCGTCCAACAGCTTGTACAAGACTAGCTGTGAGATCCCGCTCGGGTTTTGAACTGAGCACTCATTGTGTCGGACATATCGCTCTATGATTTGCTCTGAGGCCGTGATCCAGCCGACTCGTGTACCGGGAGCAATGACTTTGGAAAAGGAATCCATACGCAAGACACGGCCATCAGTGTCCATGCTGAGATAGGTAGGGATGAGGGCTTTGAGGAATTCATCATTCGAGGCGGGAGGGGGGACCGGAGGAGCGTTCGGGCCAGTGTAGGGTTGCATTTGGAGGAAGTAGTAGGGCTCATCTTCGAGGATATAGATGTCGTGTTTTTGTGCTACTTTGTAAATGGCGTGTCTTCGGGATTTTGATTGGGTTGCACCTGTAGGGTTCTGGCCGGATGGAACCGTATATAGGACACGAGGTTTTCGAGATCCTCTTGCCTGTGCATCCCAATTGGTCAAGAGCTCGTCCATGTCTTCAGCAAGGAGACCTTCAGCATCCATCTTAATACCAACGAATTTGATACCCAATGGAAGAGCAGTCTCGACCGCCGATGCGAACGTGTACTCCTCAGATAGGACGTAATCTCCCCTCTCACAGAAGATGCGAAAGGTCTGGTCCAATGCATGCGTACTGCCCACAGTCAAAGCACACTGCCAGTCTCCGTACGGAGGGTTGCAGACTATCTCAGTGTGCTCAGTCACAAAGCGAATCATCTGCGCGGAGCCAGTCCCCAAGCCATAATTGAGCGCGATGGACAGGTCGTATGCACTGTGCCCTCCCGATACATCATACTTTCCCGCCTTGAGAACAGTTCCTGATTCCTTGGTTTCCTGTTCAGAGAAGTGAGGCGGTGAGGGAACCTTGACGGTCAACTCTTCAATAGGAAAGTATTCGGCGCATGGCAAACCGCCACCAAGCGATATGAGACCAGGATTATTCAGGAACTTTGCGGCACCCTTCAAACTGGAGGGCTGCCGGGACCTGCTCTCCACACTGAGGTAGTCTGGATAATGCCGGTCAGTATTCTTGCAAAAGTGGGGTTGTGTGACTGACGTACGATCCCATCTTTTCGCCTTGGGTTTCCAAGTGTTCTGAAAAGTCAGAAATTGCTTTTTACTTGAGGGGTGGGGAGTCACTGACTGATGAACCTTTGAAAAAGTCACTGCTTGTAAATGCTGCAGTGCCAGCGACCAGCTTCCCTGCCTTGGCACGTCTGGCTGATACACCGTTCAGCGTGAGGGGATCAGGGAGGACAATGGCCTCGGTGTCGGTGACACCCTCGATGTCAATTGCAGTGGGAGGGGCCATACTTGTGAGGTGGGAAGAGTCGTGAGAAGGGGGAGGCAGACGGGGATTGGGAAATGGGAAATGGGAAATGCGGAACGGGGAGAATTGTGAGATGGGAAAGTAAAGTGACTGAATGAGTAGAAGAGGTCGGACCTGTACTTATGATGTACTTACGGTCATGCAACGAGCCGCTATTTGTGGAGATGATGGACCAAGTGTTTGTCAAGTCAAGGGCGCCTCCCAGGGCTACGGCTGACGAGGAGAGAAAGCGGTCAAGTGTCGCACAACGCGGGGCAGGAGAGAGTGCAGAGAGCGCAGATGGAGACTGGTTGAGAGAAACGAGGCTAGGAGAAGAAGAAATGGGAGGGCTCGGGCTAGCCAGCCACTGCAAAGATCGGGCAATTGTTGAATGAGCTGCGGAGCGTATCGTTGGTAGTCATATTTTGTTCTTATTCCTTCCTGTCCTGTCACTTATCGAGGGCCGTGGCTAACCGCAATTCTGGTGTCTGACTGGGCATGTGTCGGCTTTGTGGCGGCCAATCAAGAATCTTCCTGCCGCTTTATTTGCGAGTCCCGATGAAAAAAGCCCTACGTACCAAGGGAGATACTCACCCACTGTGAGACCTTTTTAAACAGTCTTGGATTTTTCGATATTGCAGTATATCCTCAGAGTATACATAAGAACAATAATACTAATGACTTTCCAAATACCTCTGAATCTATGTATAATTCACGAGCTTAAACCCATACAAGTCGCCAGCCAGTTTGCTGCTTTTTGTGACCATGAGCCAGGTAAGATCTTATCTCGTTCCATGTTTAACATCAATGCAATCAACACTTAGCAGATCGCTGCCGAAGTCGCTGTACAATTCCTTTCACTGCGAGAGTTATTTGCTTGTAGCCCTAGGTTTTCTTGCACTGTTAATAGCGGAGGAGCCGCCTAGCCGCCTCCCCCTTTTTGTTACGTGATTAGCGAAATTTGGAAGTGGTCATGACCTGAAAATGTTAGAGTATGCCCATGACTCCCATTGTCACAGCGTACTTTCTCCACCTGATCTGCAATTGGACAAGCAAATTCTGACAAACAATCTATGCCATATGACATCTAGAAAAGTTTCGATTGGAAGCCTCCCTCTGCCTCGAACAATCCTCCAATCGTCTTCCCCGCATACAGAACATGCAAGTCATGATACCGCGGTCCTACCAGTGTCAGGCCAACAGGCAGTCCGCTCTCACTAGCAAAACCCGGAATGTTGAGGCAAGGAACTTGAAGAATTGTCCACATCGAGCAGAATGACTAGAGTGGTTAACGTCAGCTGCAGTCTACTCTTTTGAAGAGGATGATTTTACTTACTGCATCACCGGTGTTCCCAATTCCGACAGGCGCTTCATCAACAACGCTGGGCGTGAAAACTGCATCGTATTTGCCCGCAATCTCGTCCCACACGGGACGAAGTCTTGCGCATCCATCATAACTTTCCAGCTGCTCTTTGCGACTCAGCTTCGTCGAATTCTCGACGTGATCCCAGAGATTTTTATGAAGCTTATCCTTTGCTAACAAGTAATCTATCGATCCTCGTCAGCTGAATCCCACCAGATTCGTACCTATAAGGAGCTACTCACTTCCAAGAAACGATGTACGACCTTCGCCTGCCAGGACATTCGAATGCCACTGTTGGATTTTCTCAAAATCAGCTAGCAAGTCAATCTCCTCGACAATAGCCCCTTGGCTTTTCAGCAGTTCTTGTGCTTTCTGCCAAGCAACTTTCGTTCCTGGCCCAGCTTTTGGCCAAACATGCGTCTTGCAAAATGCAATCTTGGAGCCTCTGATAGAAAATGGGGCAACTGGTACAGGTTCATCGTCTGCGAGTTGGAAAACCTTTGCGAGAAGCTCAAAATCCTCAACTGACCGAGCATAGAGGCCCAAAGTATCACAGGTTATGGAGTATTGTGCTAGTCCCTCGCGCGAGATCGCACCCCAAGTTGGCTGTGGTTCTTGTTAGTGAGATGATTACATTTTTAATGAATGACGTGTACCTTGAGAGCATATATCGAGTTAAATGAGCCTGGTCTGATTGTGCTGCCGCCAGTCTGGGTTCCCAATCCAATTGGTACCTGTTTGGATGAGGATCTGCGGCTAGTCCAACAAGATACAACTTACTTGAAAGTCGCCAACAGCAGCACCAGATCCTGAAGACGATCCTCCTGGGGTCCGAGTCGAATCATGTGGGTTTGTTGATGGACCTCCGTCTGACACAGAGGCAAACTCGGTAGTTGTAGTTTTTCCAAATATAAGCGCACCAGCTGCTCGGAGGGTAATGATCGGGGCAGCGTCAATAAGACTTGGACCCTCGCCCTTGCCCTTATAAATAGACGAGTTGTGGCAGGTTGGCATGTCTGCCGTTTTACATTATGAGTATTGTGGCTAAGACAGGGGAAATTTAAAAGTTTACCTTTAGTGAGAATGACATCCTTAACACCAACCGCAATGCCATGTAAAGGCCCTCTCTCTTAAGGAGGGATTTTGTCTAGATTTCTTGCCTGCGTGAGCACGAAACCGGGATCGAGGTATGCCCAGGCTTTAACCACATGATCCCGCTCCTTGATCCGCACGAGAAGTGATTTGGCATAGTCCTCCACAGTGAGATCCCCCTTTTGCATCAAAGCAAGGGCTTGGCTTCCGGTTAGACGATAAGGTTCCGTCATTGTTGTGTTTTAACGTTCTTAGTCCAAGAAGAAAGTTTTGTCAGGGTCCTAAGTATTAATATTGAAGGTTATGATGGAAAAACGAGAGGCAGAGAATGATTGAGACGAACAGTATTAAATGTAAAGCTCAGGTAATTATAATACTCATGTACCATTGCGGCTATTCGGAATGGATTCCAAGAGTGGGAGCCAGAGGCCGCTCGGCTTCAAAGCCGGCTATCTTCGGAACAGCGAAGTGATCAAGGAGGATTATTAATCACCAAGTAATTGGATGCGGGCATCTCATAGCCCTCATTTTTGATGGAAGCAGAACAGGTCGTCTGAGACTTGCTTTGGCCACTTTGGTTTCAATCCAAAACTTTCGCCGAATACTTCCCTGATTTGAGTGATGGTCACATGTTACCCACAGCCAAGAAGGATTCTAGTGCAGTGGTTCAGATGTAAGGCGGTTCATATGTCGGGATAACAGTTATCGTGCATGAATGAAGCAGATAGTCCGAAAGGGGTTGGGTATCTCACTCGTCGAATTGACCCCCAAAATCCACCAGCCGAATTCTCCTTGCATCCCTCGGATGTAATTGAGCAACTTTCGATCTCACAAGGAACCTGGCAGCCGCAGATTCACGAGTGAGTTCAATGTAGGCGCCTGGACCAATACCGCCAGCCTCAACTAGGCTGTTAAGCAATAGCTCTGTTAATTCGCGCATCTCCGCTGCAGCAGCTCGTTTCTCATCCCATGGTTCCTTCTTGGCATCATCTTCAAGCGGTCGTGGCCCCCATATTTCGTCGATACGGCGCTGCCGTCTATCCTCATCCGGGTTGGCCTTGGCTTTCTTTGCCTTCCCTTGAGCACTGAATCCAGCTTCAAGAACAACTTCATTGACATCCAGCATTTCACCCACAATAGGCCCCCCAAGCTCTTCGGCAGCAAGCATAGGGGCTAAATGATCATCGATGAATCTGTTGAAAGCCTTGACTAAATTCCCCGTCTGGCGGTCGTAATATGTTTTCTTCTTTTCCATCTCTCGTAACATGTCCTTAGAGGCCTGGCTCGCTGACTTTTGTATCCGCTCGTCCATCTCCCCTTGAAGAGATGAGATTCGAAGTTCCAAGTCACTTTGAATGAGCTTAGCATCAGCCAGAAAAGCTTGCTCCTTCTCGAGTCGTTTCTGAGCTTCTTTGAGGTCATCCTCCGATTGTGCTATACATTTCTGGGTGTCTTTTATACAAACATGCGTGCCACGAATTGCCAGAAGAGCAGGGAGAGGGGATTCTGGGGATGGTAGCCACGGCTGTTGGGGTGTCAGGGTCTCATAGGCAGCTTTGAGCGCCCGCAATTGCAAGAGATGTGACCGTGGATCAGCGGAAGGCTCGGTCTCAAAGGACGTGGTTGAGGCTCGCAACTACTCCAAACATTAGTTTTCGAAAATACCCCAATCTCCCAGACTTTTAAGATCACCTCTTCCAAGATTGCCTCCTGTTGCTTGACCCTGTCCTGCAATGCTCTCAGTGTGTGGTCCAGACGTGCAGCATAGGGCGCTGTTGCTCGCGATTTGGGTTGAGGATGCTCCATTTTTGACGCGACAAGGCAATGAAGGATGAGATGAATTATCCCTTGTTTTTTGTCGATGCACTTGCAGGAACGAAACAGCTCACAACGCGCCCATGCGAGCACAAGAGTCGCCTCGGTGCCCCGTCGCTGCTAACGAGTCGCACGCGTCGATGTCGATGAAATAATTACGCTGGGCCTCTTGACGGCTTCGCTTTAGCTCTTCCCCAGAGACGCGACTCGTGCTAGCGTGTTTTCTGAGGCCAGGCTTGCCAAGCTTTAAAGTGGCCGCTTCTCGCTTGCTGGAAGCTTATTACGGTATACAGTATTGCCTAGGTATACCCAGCACTCCCTTCGATTCTTTCACCAAAATCGCCTGCAACGTCAGTGCTACACATCAACATACAACACCACACCACACCGCAAAATCAATCAATCGACCAATCTCACCATCAGCTGCTACCACCAGTCAACCTCCCATTTCCATCTTTCCCTTCCGAACCCCCCCTCTCTCTAAGTTACGGCCATCCGCATCGCAGCTCTCCACTCGGGTCGCAGCAACTTGACAGGATCTTCCTCTCCGTTTCCACTATTGTCCCCTTCCCGAAACAAAACAGAAACACAGCAAGCAAACAGCAAAGCAGGACGGGCGCAACAAGAGACAGCGGTGCATCTGGCCGTTGAAGGGCCTAAAGGTTTGAGGATCGGTCTCTCATACACTGCTGCTTTTCTCGCAGAGGAATTTCAATCAATCAACCAGTTCGCGTCATCATCACCCTCACTTTCGCCCTCAACCTCCCTCCTACACAAGCCCGCAGATCTTTTCTCAAGACCTGTCTTCTATCTTCGCAGCACTCCCCGCACTCCCCCTCTCTACGACTCCATTCTCTCCTCAACACTCCCCGTTCGTTCAAGTCAAAGCACCCGCTCACTCCTTTCCGATCACCAACACCAGCACGTTTTCTTTCGAAGACCCCCGGTGTACATAACGATCAATCCATATATTGTTTCCGACCTCCTTCCCGACTGCTCTCCATCTTAAGTGAACAGATTAACCCATAGCAAGCATCATGTCTGCCTCACCAACAGCAGCGCCGACCCAGTCGACAAAACGACCCCTCGAAGACCCATCATCTCCATCTGCACCTAATGACCAACCCGAAGCAAAGAGACCAGCACTCGATAAAGTTGTCAAGGGCGAAGAACATGAGGAGGAGAAGCCAGTGGGAGAGAGTCTTGAGTTGCCTGTCGTCAGCTCGTCACCTAAAGAAACCAAGGAGGCAACCAATGGCACTAAAGCTGAGGTTAAGGATGAACAGGGCGATACTCTGGTACCAGATGCAGTCCCACAATCCATTGAGACTACTGTGACCTCAAACCGAGATCTCAACTCGGCTGGATCTACACTTCCGCATGACGAGAGTGCCTGGATTCATATTCGAGCTGTGATCACCAGTGCTGAAGCCGCCACTGTCATTGGTAAGGGTGGTGAAAATGTTTCCCTCATTAGGAAGATGTCTGGTGCCAAGTGCACTGTCAGTGATTACCAAAAGGGTGCAGTGGAGAGAATCCTGACTGTGAGCGGTGTTGTCGATGCTGCAGCAAAAGTATGTGATTTATCCCTAGATAAGAATGCCTCCTAATATCTATTATAGGCCTTTGGTTTGATTATTCGCACACTCAACAATGAGCCTCTGGAAGTTGCTTCGAATGCTCAGTCAAAAACTTACCCTTTGCGTTTGCTCATCCCTCACATTTTGATTGGTTCTATCATTGGCAAGGGCGGTGTTCGAATCCGGGAAATCCAGGAGGCTTCCGGAGCCCGCCTCAATGCCTCCGACTCCTGTCTCCCACTCTCAACTGAGCGTTCACTTGTGGTCCTTGGTGTAGCCGATGCCGTTCACATTGCCACTTATTATGTGGGAAGCACTCTATTCCAGCAGCTCTCTGAGAGGTTCGGCGGACCTGCTGCCTCTGCATATGCCTCTCGAAGCGGCGGCCCTGCCGGTGTTGTTCCTGGAGGCATGCAGGTTGTACCTTACGTCCCTCAACCCGCTGGTGGAAACTATGGTCATCCTGATAATCATCGGCGCCCTGACAGAGGCCACCACACACCTGGTCCATCCTATGGTCACCCATATTCCCAAGGTCAACCACCTCAGCAACAACCAGCAGTTCCAATGCACTACGGTGGCTCTCCTGCTGTTACTGGTTATGGAGGTGTGGGACCACAGCAACCACACCAGGCAGGCCCCGTTGGCCCTCAATCTCATGCTGGACCTCCAGCTCAACCAATGCAAGGACTGGTCCCTGGTCAACCACTGACTCAGCAAATTTTCATTCCAAATGACATGGTTGGCGCTATTATTGGCAAAGGCGGCGCGAAGATCAACGAGATCAGACAGCTTAGCGGAAGTGTAATCAAGATCAATGAGCCTCAAGATAACAGCAACGAGCGGTTGGTCACCATTACAGGTACTCAAGAGTGTAACCAAATGGCGTTATACATGTTGTACTCGAGACTCGGTAAGTTTCTTTTCAAATCGATTCCGTCAAAAAACGCTAACAAAATAACAGAGAGTGAGAAACACCGCATCTAATTGACACATTATAATATCATGACGGGATCACACTTTGCTTTTGATGATTGAGATTGTTACGGCGCATCATGGGGGCAAATAAAAATCTGGAAGGGCCGGTAAAGCTTACTTTTGCTGCATATTTTGAGATTAAGAGAGCGACTCAAAAATGTATTTCAATTATCACAGAGATGAATATAGTCTCCAGTACAATATTTTTCTCGGGTAGAGTGGCACGGAGATGTTATATAATCACCGGCCACCTGGTGTGCTTCTTGCTTGACGTTACGTTAGCACTTTGAACTTCGTGATCTGACGACCCCGCGAAGACTCCACCTAACACCAACTACAGAAAAATTACAACGTTTCTTCACATACTCTCTGACAATCAATTGCCTCCATATTCTCACTACCAAGCTTGCACCTCACATCGCAAGCTTCAATCACCCAGTACTTCGTTAAAACTAGTCGATGGCACCCCCAGTGACCGAATGCGCAACCATAGTTCTAAAGCCTGGCGTTGACCTCGAGGTATGTATCTTCTGTTATTGACTTCGCGTTCATCTAGAAGCCGGAGTCTTCAAACATGCCTCTAGACCTCCTTTGACATATCGCGTCTACTTGAGAGCTCGTACTAAATTCCATCCAAGGGCAACACATCCGAGGCACAAGCATGGAAAGAGACCCTCACGACCCTATCCCAGCAAGCAGGCTACCAAAAAGCATACTATGGACGCCAGATTGAAAGTCCAAACGTTTTACTCCTTTTAATTGGTACAATAGACCATATACCCCGCCCAAACAAACCCCTCAAATCTACCACTGCAAGATAGAACTCTTGACTGACCACAGTAGATTGGGATAGCCGACAATCGCACCTAGACTTCATCGCTTCGCCGATATACGGCCCCTTCGTCTCGCGTCTCCAACCCCTCATAGAATCCATTTCCCTCCACCACTTTGTCCCCTCCCCGTTCCCTCCCACGCTCATCTCTTCGGCACCCGTCATCGAGGTGTGCACCTTCTTCTCCGTTTCTCCTACTTTCCTCTCGGAGAATGTGAAGAAATTTTTCAAGGCGGTGGATGAAGGAGATGTAGAGGGATATGTAGGTAATGTGTCGGGTGAGGTTGTGGAGGAGATCGAGAAGGAGGAAGGGAAGGGGAAGGGAAAGGCAGTCAAGTTGCTGATTGGGTGGATCTCAAAGGAGGCGCATATGAAGTTCAGAGCGGGCAAGGTGTTTGAGGATAGTATTGGATGGCTGAGAAAAGATCAAGGAGGGGTTGAAATGGTAAGTCTTTTCTTTTTGGTTGCTTCTTTTTGTGACTGGCTATGTGGGGCTAGTTTTGAGTTTTGAGAGGGAAGAAATGTTAAGGTTAAGAACCTATTCAGAAGTACGACTAATAGGTGTGTGTCCAGTTCCATGTACCATTCAAGACTGTTTGAATGCAGAGAAACGGACTTGATAGAAACTGGGAGATTTAAGTACACCAATTTTGGACGTAAAAAGATTTGATAGATTTTAGTAGTTTGTTGTCTACACCTTAGACGATACGATGATCGGTACCAGGATTTCACTTCTCACATTTGAAAGAATAAACACTGTGTTATGTGAGATATCATTACGGGAACAAAAATACTGATTTATTTTTTGGTCTATTCTAACTAAATTGATATTTTTAAGGCATCCTGGTTGTTCAAAATCTTGTCACATATTTTATACGAATCAGCAAAATTAGACAACGCAATTGACACAAAGGCAGAGAGATAATGAATGGACTTATGGCCGTTATTGGTCACTGATATATATTGTAATTCGATTATGATTTATTGCACGCCCACCATCTAGCAGGTATCATCCCATGCATGCCATCCAATAGTCCAATAGTAATCACCCCAGCCAGCCTCCTTCCCAAAGATATAAACATACAGAACATATGAAACAGTAAAAGAAAGGCATTAATAGATTGGGCGTCCTTCTTGCCACCTTTGCTGCACTATTTCAGGCCCACCGTCATTCCCGCTCACCGGGCTACTGTGTTGATCGTATGCTCCCCACGAAACCCTGCCGCTTTTTCTCCTCTTTTCACCACTCTCCAGTCCGCTGATGGCACCGATCCATTCCCAGACCCTGCTTATTTCGCCGTTCCTGCTTTCACGTTGAGATGCGCGAACATTTGCATTCATCTCTACTACATCTTTTACTTTGTCCCACAATGCCGTTCTTTTGGAGACGCTATGCTGATCACGTAAAACATCGTCTCTCAATTGCCCAATACTGATCCAGCTCTCGGGGTAAGTCTCCGCATCCATAGCGTGCAAAGATGCTTGATTAGCTAATCGATCGAGGGTCAATGAGACGAGATGCGGGATTGCGGCATTTTGTGCTGCACGAGATATGAGATAGTAACGAAGCCACATGAGGAACGATAAGAGCAAAATCACAGAAGCAATCTGGAGGCGATATCTTGCCATTGTTCCTCGGACGGATCGTCGGAGCTGGCAGAGGTAGGGGGGGAACTCGACGGTGGAGGTGCTTGCGAGGAGAATTCGGTTTCTGTGGGCGGGATAAGAAACCTGGTTAGTGGGCTGTTGTCAGAAAGTGATTTGCCGTGCAAAAAAAAAAAAAAAAAAAATTATAATATAAGTTTATATTATATATTAAATTATTCTCTAATAGATTTCATAGAATCCCTTATCTAGAACCTCTAAAGACAAGCTTTACTTGCCCTGTAAATTGCGGGTTAACATGCCCAGGGACCATTGCATTCCATCGCTTGCATACCCCAACTCTAGAATAAAAAAGCTCAATACAATAAGACTGACAAGCGGCAGCGAAACAGCAAAATATAACCAGAACAATTCACCTCCCGGCCCATACGGCGGGGACATACTGAAAATTGACGCAATATAACTAAGAGGAATAAAAATCATTCCTAGTATAGTTAAAACCTTTACGCTCTTCGCTTCACGGCTGGCGTCTTCCGCTACCTTCAGAGAGAGCTCTTGCGTCTTGAACACGTGTCGATTGTCCACAATGCTGGCTAGCGTTGCAATGGAGCCATTCAGGCCGCTGACGCGCAGGCCAATTTTTACGAAGCGCGCGTATAAGAAAGGGTAGTCGGGTGCACAATCTTTCCAGCTCTGTATTCCACCCTGCGTCGGAATTCGCAGCGGGATCTGAAGCTGCAACATTATTCCCTCGAGGTCATCCTTATACTCTGCAATCCGCCTCTCCCAAGCCTGGATATCGCTCCATTGCTCCTCTGCAGCTGCTACCGCAAAGCTGGTCAAGTCCTGTCGGCGCGAGAGGTTCCATTGAACCACCTCTACGAGTGATTGGAGGAACTCTGCAAGTTTGAGAAAGTGGCTGGCCACAATCTTGTCCATGAAGACTCGCAGGGAACTGGGGTTGGAGAGATCAAGTGCGCTTGAGTGAGTACGCAGGTAAAATGACATATCTTCCAGGAATGATGTCTTTGGGGGTCCATAGCCACATTTCATCTGGTACTCTTGCGGCACGAAATCGAGATAACCGCCGTTATATGGTGATGTCGTGATTTCATAACCTGTTTGACCAGAAAATTCTGTTAGGATTCGCTTTATTGGTGGGTCGCAAATAATAAGGCCTACACCGTCAACCAAGTACTCGCTTATCTAGGAAACTATACGCACATTCCCAGCTACCAGACTCTCTCGACCTTGACCAAAATGTGCATTTTCGTCTCAAGACTCCGACGTCAGAGAATTTCCCTATGACTCTTGTGGCAGCAATGTGCCGTCCAGTTGTACCGCACAGATTGCGGAAATTCGTCGGTCGACGGGAGAGAGCAACGGGTTCGTGGTACTTTAAAGTAACATAGTCCTTGCCATGGATCGCCGAAGGCAGGAAAGGTAGACCGCCACCTTCTCTTGTCGTCGAATCTGCAAAGGAGACAAGCCTCTCATGATCCGCGAATACTGATGGGTGAAGCTGAAAGTGGTGTCCGAGGACCGTGGTAATGTCATGAGAAAGTCCTTCGAGGATATATACAGAGCGACGGGGTATTCTGTCGCTGTTGGAGCGTTGATTTAGGTGTGCTTGAAGTGGCTCTGCTTTTGTATACTCTGTTGGTACCCCAAAGGAGTTGTCGACCTCAAGATGAAGTGCCACTACTCTCGACTTGGAAGAAGTTCGCGAAGACCATGCCGATGCACGCAAGCCTCCACTTGTCGATCCTTGACTCAATGGGGAATTTAATGGACAGAGAAATTCCCTCACGTCGTTGGATTTCTCTTGTGTCATTATTCTTCATAGATCGCACAACATGGAGTGTTCTCGGAAAGATGGTCCTTAGACGTCTTTGGCCCTTGATTTATTAGCCAAGGATGTTCCAGCGAATTTAGAAGCAACTCCTATATTCCGCTTCAGGATATCAGCCCGATAAATTATAGCAGGAAACAGAAACTCAATGTTTGTGTTGGAGAAGCGTAAACCTGCGATGCTATTGGGGAGAGAAACAGCTCAACTGCCGAAGAGCCTTCTAATAAGCTGCCTGACAATTATGTTGGGCTCTGATGATAGGAAAAGCCACACGCCTTGCTCTGCCTGCCGCCTGCGTAGTTCTAATGGGTCTGCCCCTCATGCACGTTAACACAGCCTACTCGTTCGCCTGTTCGGTAAGGCCCCCAACTTTTCCATCTACACACACGCCTACAAAAGGGGTGGGCCACCTTTATAGTGTTGCGTGTGAAGGTATAGGGTGCCAACGCATGAAACAACCCCAGTCGCGGCCCAGAGTGTCTGGACGTATTTCAAACAGCCTCGCAGGTAAAAATGAAGTACTGAAATCCCAGGGAAGACTAACAATGAAATTACAGGCTTTACGAGGACATTTCGAATTCAAATCAAAGAGAAATGGAAAGCCTGCAATTTCATTGTAACAAGACGGTGGACCTTACTCTGTGATTTTTGGGAAGTGAAAAATTATCAGGTGAGGAGTTAAAGTGGAAGCCCGGCACAGCCCTAACAAGGTAGGATTGCGGCTTATGAAGTGTCCGGTTACGGAGACCTGCGTCGTGGTTTTGCCCGACTTCGCCTCATCTTTTGTGTCATGGCCTTCATATAACGTCCTGGTTCTTCTCTCCTCTATTTTCCCCTAGCTAAGCGCCTATCCATACACATTTTGCGCATAGCTCCACTGTCAAATCATATGTTTCCATCGTGATATCCTGAACGTCTGTTTCAGCGAAGACGTTTACACCCATTGGATTTTTCAATATTCCATATACAATTTACCTCTCTTTGGTGAGATGAGGCTTTCTTAACCATGCAAATCCTGTCTAACTTCCTCCCAGCCTTCGTTACTCCAAACTGGGCAAATATGTCGACTACGGACCAGCCTTACTCTGAAGCGTCCCGGACAAGCCGCTCCGAGGACCAATCTTACTCTGAAGCGTCCCGGACGAGGTACTCCGACATTACATCTCCAGTTCTAACAAATTCGCTGCAGGATCCTAAAGCTTTTTCAGTTTGGAATCTACCAGGTCTTGACAAGGAAACCTTTTATGCTGCTGCTCTGTATCTGCACACCGCCGCCAAGGGGCAGCTGAGGGACCCGAGCGAACGTTCTATTAGATATGAAACGAAGACAGATGAGGATACACAAAATTTTCTTGATCGTCTTGCTGACTGTTTCGCACGGTCTAAGACTGAGGATCCAAGTGCTCATGTCACAGCTACCGCGATGGTCATTGAAGATCAGTTGAGGAAGATCACAATCTACATCAGCAAAAACCACAGCGAAAAGGGCCTTGTACTTCCAAGTGATAATCATGATGCGCAGCATGCTGAGAACCAGAATAAAGCCTTCGCAAGTACACTTTTTAGTTGGTTTAACTCTCTAGCAAGAGGCGAAAATTCTGAGGCTCTAGACGGTGATAATAGTTGGTCCTCTTCCAACGACGTATTGACCACAATGTACACGTTCAGCCAGTCTCGAATTAGATATTACATCCATAAGATCATGGATATACAGGGAAGCATGGATAACCAGCCACCAGACGAGGCGGTTCAGGATGTCATTGCGAAATGCCGTTCATACCAGGAAATGCCAGGCCTCGAGGCACTCGGTGAATGTGTGCGCTCTGCTGCAGCGTGCCGATCTAATGTGTCACTCCAAAAGTTTAACTTGAGTGCCGATATGGCTTTTGGAGATGATGGAATTGACAAAGCAACTAAAAACCTCGCCCGACTTACAAAATGGGTTAACTATCTTGGTAGACTTGGGGGTGCCTATGGTACTTTCTACAAGTTCTGTACCACGACGAAGCGTCGTGGCTACCACTACAGGTACGAATTACTACAGTCCCCGGAAGAACAAAGCTGGCCCACAAACACCTACAAATCGAAAATCGAATCATGGACCATCGGTGGCCTCAACTTAGAGGATGAACAACGAGGACAAACAACCGTTGGAGCTATTCTCAACGAATTTCCAGCGAAAGCGGGAAAGCGTTGCACCGCAAGGGTCCATTGCGAAATACAACTTCTGGATTACTTTACTCAACAAGGTGCTGAACAATGTCTCGACTACTTCGGCTGCAGTAAGAAGTCATGCTGGCTTTGCTGGAAGCTTATTGGGCACCATGGAAAATATACCACCAAAGAGAGTCATCGCATGATATATCCAATGTGGGCATTCCCTTCCAATGTTTCTCTGTCTCGACTCACAATGGTTCGAGCACTGCAAGCTACATACAACGATATGTTGTTCTTGATCCAGGAAAAAGTTCTAAATGGTAGGGAGTTCAGTTCCCGCATCAACATCACACATACATCATTTCGATCGGACTATCGACCTTTGGAGGTATAAACCCTAGAAATTTCACCGCCCCTGGAATTATTGTCAACTGAGTCGTTGTTGACCCAAGAAAAAAAACTTCGAAAGGCGTTTAAAACTTTTCGTGTTTATTATATCCCTGCAGCTACCGGAGCTGCAAAAATGCCCGATCCACGCATTATCGACATGCCTTTCTTTGAGATGGACGAGTCGGATATAGTGGAGTTAGTTATGGACTCCAATTTCGAAAACGACTTTGAGATGGCCTTTGCCAGTGAGCTGCACACCAAACCACCGCGACGAGAATTAACTCGAGCGGAGTGCGAGAGGAGTTTTTGGCATTCGGCAGGATTCTTCTCTTCAAACAACCGCATAATGGATTACAAATTAGTGTACAGAGTTGGTCCTACTGACGAAGAGGACGGAGAGCTGCCGGTGAATCCTTGGCTCTTCGAACAACTGAAGAGGATGTACCCTGAAATCAAGCAACGTGAAATACCTTGGCGAGGAGATGTGTTTATTTTCCCTGTCCGTAACACGTCACCGGAAGTAGTTCCTTCCCCTCTGTGGCCCTAGCTTTTGTTGGCCCCTGATGCCGAACTCGAACGGACTTGCATACCTTACCTACAAGAGTATTTAAAAAGGATCGGACGGATGGGTATCGCGGGAATTAAGTTCAATCATGGTGTATGGGCAAAGGCGATTCAACGACACTTTAGCCTTGTGTGTTAGCCACTTTCTTCTCTATCTCCAGTCTAGTATCTTTTATCATAAAGTGGTTTCTAATAGCTATAAAATCATTGACCTCTTTATCGCGGCAGGATAGTGAATTGGCTTGCTTATTCGTGACTTTACTATACATAACAGGCGAACAATTATGATCCGCAGCCGTCGAATACATGTTAGCGAATAGATTACTCATCACATTGGCATCATCTATTTATCTATATTTTAGCCTTCGTTCGCAGTAATATACATGCTCAAGGAGGGGAAAGTAACTACATACTCGGCGAAGAATAAATACTATTCGTAACACTCAAACTCAACGTCCCCATCTGCACCCCGTGATTTCTCTTAGTAGCGTATTGTACATTAGAAATAGTGGCAACGGTACCGGCATCGAATTCTGTTGTTCCGGTGCACAAAGGGAGGAGAGCGTTGATGACGGCGATGTTTAGGGCGTGCCTGGAGAGGGTGCTGGTGGTTAGTTGGGTGGAGCCGAGGTTGAGGGTTGTTTGGAATGCTGTTGTGCGTTTTGAGAGGGAAAAGGGGAGGGGAGAGCGTGTGTGAGTGAAAGAGTGGTGAGGAAGAGGGTTTGTAGGGGGAGGTGGGAGAGCATCTTGATGATGAGAGAGGTGTAGAAGATGTGGAAAGGTTGAGATTGAGGGAATGAAATAAATAATGCGAAGAATCCAAAACCCTTTCCCTCTTTCACAACGAAAATGTTTAACACTTATATTAATTTAAGATTGGTTGGTGTTCCTTTGACATATTGTAGATGTGAGCGAAGGAAGGAAGCAATTGAAGCCATCGCTTCGTGGTTGCCCCACTACTGTAAACGCAACTCGCAGTATAACAGCACTAGCGACTGAGAATTTAACGTAAAGATAGGGAAATACGAACAAACCAATTAGAATGCTCGAAGGGCCTTGTTGATCTACTATTTTATATTTGGTTTGGAGCTTTGGGATCGAGGAATGATTTGGCCCTCTAGATCGGAGCAGGGTGAGGCGCAGTTCGACATTCACCTTTGAAATAGCGGGTTGCGGTCGCTTAGATTAAGGTTTGAGAGGCGAGGGAAGGGGGGTGAGGGGGGCGAAGGAATATGCTTGCTCCGCTTTGAACGTTTTAAAGTTGAAGAGAGAAAGGATAGAAAAAGTTGGTTGGTTGGACTTCCTTTGGAGTTGACTTTAGAAGTGAGGAGTCAGTCCGAGGTGCAGTAAGAACTTAATAAGAATTGGATTAACAGATAGTAAAATCGTCCCAGAAAATTAATGTTCAATCTGGTGGTAGTGCCCAAGGCTATCCATCATTCCAAGGAAATTAGAAAAACATACATACAGGTCGAAGTTACCAAGTTGAAGCCCCCGCAATACCCATCTCGCCCCTCGCATGCTTACTCGCCTTCTCCTTACTAACAAGACGGAGGGGGCGGTAAACAGGATCCCACATCTGCTCTCTAATCCACTCTTCCAGCTCCCCATCATCATCACTCGGGATACCCTTTTCAGTTGCCAACCCCTCATCAACCGCTTGTATAATAACCGCCCTCGCAATATGCACCGAAATCTCCCTGACATTAACAACATCCGGCAGTAATCCCTTCTCCGGATCTTTCAACGCGGGACTCTGAGCCGCCAAAGCTTTTACAGCAGCAACAAGCATCTTATCGCTCAACAACTTACTCCGACTCAACACGCACCCGAGACCAATTCCAGGGAAACAGGTCGAGTTGTTGCATTCTGCGACTTCGTATTCTTTTCCTTCCCATTTTACGGGCGGGAAGGGCGAGCCGGTGGCGATGAGTGCGCGGCCGGAGGTCCAGGCGTAGATGTCTTTTGGGTCT
>JAAMPI010000757.1:0-26566 GCA_013054445.1 Cudoniella acicularis | reverse complement strand
AATTCGCCTATTGAGCCAATGATGTGCATGTCCAGCTCCTATCCGTGGACTAGGACCATACCCCACATCAACAACACGGCAAGAATCACACCGAAGGGAGCCAACAGCCTTACAGTACCTCCCCACCAAAACGTCTTGCTTGCGATGATAGGGACAACATTCTTCCCGAGTCAATGTTGCCTCGTGGTTTAGGGACTGGTACACGTGACATTTATTCGAATATATATGAATCGAAATCCCCTTCTTGAAATGCTAGAAGCGCTATAAATATCTATCCTCACTCAATCTCCAAAGCAAAATCTCATACAACATGGTCAAAATTGCAGTAGCCGGCGGCTCAGGGCGTAAGTCATGCCTACCTTATACACATCACCTTCTATGTCCAACCTCTCGGGCTAACTATAACATTCGCAGATATCGCGAGTGAAGTCATCGATGTCCTGGCAGCAACCCACAAGCATGAAATATTAATTCTCTCCCGCAAGGTTCAAACCAGCATGGCGTCATTAAAACCTGATTGCTGATCCAAACCAGGACCCCTCCACTACCGAAAGCCTCCCAGGCGTCACATGGGCCAAGACCGATTACACAGACAAGGCACAACTGACCAGCATTCTCAATGGTGTACACACTGTTCTCTGCTTCTCCAGCGCTCACACAGACCATGGCAGTGCCGCCCAAAAACTGTTGATTGACGCAGCAGTCGCCGCCGGTGTTAAGCGTTTTGCTCCAAACGAGTGGTCGAGGTGAGTGTGAATACCTTGTAACACAGAGTAGCACTACAAAAGGGCTTTCACTTAGAGGAAATTCAAACTGACCAAGTCTGGTGATCGAAAAGCGCAAGCATCGAGGAACTGCCGTGGTATGCCGAAAAGGTTAACGTCAGGGCCTATCTCGAAGAACTTAACAAAGAAAAGAAGGTATGCTATTGAGATATCAACAGCTTAATATCCGATTCCGCTTCTCATTATCCATTTATAGGTTCTCGAATACACCCTTTTTCAACCTGGCCTTCTGCTAGACTATTGTGCACCCGCAGGTACTTGCAAGCATCTTGAGCCCTTTGAACTGTGGATCGACTTCCCCAATCGTCGAGCTATCACTCTCGAGGGCAACGTCGGCGAATTTACGGCAACGACCATGAAAGACCTGGCTCATGTTGTGGCCGGAGCAGTCGAGTACAGCGGCGAGTGGCCGGTCATTGGCGGCGTCTATGGAATGACGCTCTCGATGTCAAAGCTCTTGGAAATTGGAGTTAAAGCCCGAGGTATGTACAGAAGACGCCATTTCCGATTGATAACTGATCAATATAAAATAGGCGGCAAGCCGTGGGACATCACCACCTTAAAGGAAGATGACGTGCGCTTAGGCAAAGTCGATTCTCCATGGGTCCCGAAATTCAACGATCCGGCGCTCACCCCAGAGCAAAATGAACAATTCTCGAAGATCATTGTCAGGGGTAGCCTGCTCAGTGGTGTTTCCAAATCTTGGGTTGTGTCGGATGAATGGAATCGGCTGTTGCCAGACTATAAATTCGCAGACGTGGAAGAGTTTCTTGTGAAGCACTGGGCGGGAAGACCTTAGGCGACAATGTGAAAGTGGCGACTTCGTGTTCTGAATAGCACAAGGTCTAAGGTTTTATATGACTATAGCTCAGGTTCCACGCAATTAGAAAATGTTTTCTTATCGAGACTCCTGTAACAGTGTAATCCCATATGGAAACCTGGAATACCCCCATTTTTCCATCCCTGATACTTGTCTCTAACAGAGTTATTGGATTTACTAACCCCCTTTCTCAGAGGAATCTATAGGGATGCTTTGTTCAGATTAATTCGAAAATGATACAAGAATATTACCATGGCAATAAGTACTTGCAGAATTCGAGGCAAAATTAAAGTACGAAGGCTTACCCTATCAACACTTGGGCGAAGTTCATGAATAACTCATAAAAGTTTAATTTGGGAACATTTTTGTTCTTTCTCGATTCCTTGATGTCGGTTTGAAAATATTTCACATATTATTCATGGCATAGGGGGCTTACGGGAGAATTCACAACATGAAATTGTACTTTTACCCCAAGTTGAGTATATATAATGAGTTCTTACTAACAAAAAGAAGCATAATTGGTAAGAAATTCCTTCATATCTCAATAACTGTAGACCCTTTATCCTAACCAACCATTTGTAGGACTCAACACCCACCTCACATACGACGGGTCAATAGCCTTGATGTCCGCAACTCCCATATTCGCCGCATCAAGCGCAACTTCCTTCTTCGGCAGCTCAATCGCATGTGTAACCCCATCCGTCCCGTACACATTCGCATACATGAATGGTCTTCCGAGCCCAACGGCCTTCGCCCCCAGCGCAAGCAGCTTCAACGCGTCAGCTCCATACCGCACACCCCCATCGGCATATACCTCAATCTGCCGAAAAACTTCTGGTGCCATCTCATAAATCCCCAACGAAACTTCTAAAGAACTGGGTGAACCATCTAATTGGCGACCGCCATGGTTGGATAAAATAATGGCTGGGGCTCCTTTCTGCACGGCGATGTGGACACCTTCAACGGACATGATACCCTTGATGATGTTAGGCAGACTCGTCATATTCTGCATCTTGTTGTAGTAATCCCAACTGCTGTACGAATAACTGCTATCTGCAGAACCAACCAGTGTGTCAAAGGATTATCTAGAGTAATTAATTAATAATTAATTTACTTAATCTTACTTGATTAAATTTTAATTAAAGGATTTCAAGGCCCACTTGATTTGATTTGAATAATTATTTAATTATAATTAATTAATTGATTAATAGCCTAGTAAGCAAGAGTTTTTAAGGGCTTTTTAAGATTCTTTTATTATTTTAATAACTTATTAAAGAACCACTAATTATTTATAAAAGATATAAGATAAAGAAATAGAAATAGAGTCTAAATATAGTTCTAGAGTCGCTGAATAATAGGCCCGGTCATGTTCTGTCTTAGCTAAGCGGCCCATAGCCGCCACTATGGTACGCTGCCCCTAGAGCCTTCCCGAGCCTCCTAGAAGCTTTTTCAGGCAAATTAGAAGCTTTCGATCGGATATACCCTCTATAACGCGTCTAGCTTCTACTAGCCTTAAACCTTAATCGGGCTTCGTATCATCCTCCTTAGAACAGCGTCACGTGACTATTAATTAATTAATAATTAATTTTATTAATTTTTCCTGATTTAATTTTGATTCGTGTATAAAGTACTTGAGTTGATTTTAATTAATAGCCATTAATTAAATCAAATCATATCATTTTACACACCGGTTCAACTAACACCATAACGCGCAGCACGGTGGCGATTTCCATCAGCAGCGGAGTCAGCTATGTACACGATCGCTTTCGATCCCGCTTTCTCGACTCATTGGAGGATTTGAAGGGCTGTCGTATCGTTTGAATCGAGGTAGACATGTTGGAAGAGGACTTGGGGTGCGTTGGAGGGTTTTCCGGCCGCGATTTCCTCGACTGAGAGGTATGCGAAGAGGGAGGGGATGTAGAGGATGTTTCCTGCGTTTGTGCCTTGCACTAATCCTAGTTCCGCTCCTGAGTTGCCGTAATCTGCTTGGGCGCAAGGACTGATGAAAAATGGTGCTGAGAAGTCGTGTCCAAAAATTTTGTGCTAGAGGTTTCTCACTCAATGGGAACAAAAAATATCGTGGGAAACTTACCTCAAAGTAGATTCGATGTTTGTGATATCGACCATGGCATGAGGCCTTAACCGAATTCGTTGGAAAGCTCCAAGGTTGTTGTGGTACGGCCATTCTCCAGCCGCGCCGTTTCTATAGTATGTGTATGCTGTGGTGTTTATATGGTTTTTTGCGACCCATTCGAAACCTGGGAGGCCGACAATATTTGAAAGTGGAGGTGTGCCATCGGAAGCATACAGTGCTAACGCCTCATTGATTCTACTTTAAAGTAAGGCAATTGTTTAAATACACGTATGTGGACAATATCTTATCCGGTGTCAGGCTCATTCAGCAACGTGCGAGCAACGAAAATGCCCACAGCATAGAACAACAGCCAAGTAGCGAGCATGGTAGAAGATTTCAAATCGACACACTGGGAAAGAAACGCCAGACAGTATGTGTGCTTGCTGCTATATAAACACATCAAAGCATTGTATTTTACGGTGGATCATTTTGGGGTCAAATATTGAGTTGGATGATGTGCTGTAAACGATTTACTATAATCCACAAACTGCGACTAAGTTTTATAACCAAGACATGGCAGCGTCATGTAAATTTTTTGAGATTGAGTTAAGACTTAGCAGAATTGGAAATTCATGGTTGAGGTGGGAGGCACTGGGGATATTAGATTCTAAATACACGTCAAAGTCATATATTTGCCCCCCTGAATTACCTTGGCGGGCAAGCTACTGGACTTGGCGGCTGCTTAAATTTTATCTCAGCAGCTATGCCTATATCCACCTTCATTCCTCTCTAGTAATCAGATTTCGATTGACCAGAGAAAATAATCTGCTCTCTTCTTAGAAATACCAGTCTTCTGAGAAAAGGTTCAAATATCAAGACATTGCACCTCCTAAATAAACAAGCTGATATCATTTTCGCATTGCGAAGGAACAACCATTGATCCCCGCTGATTAAATATTGGCTTCTTGGTGTTTCAAGAAAAGCGTCTGCTAAGTTTGGCAAACTTCGGTCCATACCAGTATGCCCCCTGAAAACTCTTGGAATTTCCATCTTTCCGTCTTCGCACTCACTACGATTATGTTGCTTAGTGTTTCGTTGAGAAGTCAAGAATTCATACGAGCACCGTTCTCATAAAAAAGAAACTTAAAATGTACGCATGCGAATATTATTTATTTATTTGAGTGGTGACGGTATTTCCACGTTCAATCTATAAGATCAAACCCATACCCGGTAAGCACAAACGCAGCCCAGCATCTCGGCTCTCTTAGGTTCCGAATATCATTCTTACTCATATCATCCAACTTCCTTATCCAAAACCAAGGCCTATCCACATACTTCTCAATACTCTGATCCTTCGCCTCTTTCTTCAGCCTCAGGGCAAGAAGCCACACATCCTCCTGTGTCAGCTCTCGCATCTTCATCTGCGCATGATGAACGCTTCCGCAGGCGAGAACTCCCGTAAAGCATCATGGAACATCATCATCAAAAGAAACGTCGCTAGATCAATAACAGGCCAGAGACTCCCGATGAATGCACGAGTTCCGGTCCCTAATAGCGTGTGTGCAAAGCCAAATGCGGAGCCGGAGTGGAATGCTTTGGATATTCCGGACAAGCAGGAGCTAAAGACGACCAGATCGGCTTTGATTGCGAGGTTGCGCCAGTCGTGGATGGTAAGTGGTTCCCCGAATAATTGAATTCCGGACCGTACGGGATCTTGGTCGTCGAAGGTGCCGTGTGCTGAGAGGTGGAGAATACGTGTTAAGGCAACCCGTTCCTGGAATTGCTTCCGGTTATTCTCGTGTGTGAGAAATGGCAGGTCTTTGTTTATTCGGGCGATGTAAAATGCCTCCATGTGAGAAAAGGGGATATCCTTGTCTCTCAAGGTTCCATCTTCATTCCGTGGTGGGTTGCCAACCACCGAGACTCTTTGGGAGGCTGATGATTTTGGTGAGGTTTTGTTGAGATGATCCCAGAATGAGAGGCTTGGGACGATAGCCACGGGTAGTTGGATGAGCAGCGTCCAGGGAACATGAGCCAGCTCGCCGGATGGGATAATAATCAACTTTTTCTTCCCTTTTAAAGACTTTTCGATTGGTTTCAGGAGGACTTTAGATAGCTCTTTGCGGAGCTCTTCGGTATTCATAGGCTCTGCAGTTCTTAGTGATCTTAGAACGGAATGGCGTGTTCGCTCGTTCGAGGAATGCATAGAACTGAGAAGATTCGCGACTTTCAATTGCAAATGTACAGTATCGAGTTCTTGCCACAAGCATGCTTTAATTCCATTTGAAGTGATAACCATTGATATCAACCCCTCTGGCGGTGCAGTGACTAGAGCATACTCGATGACGGCAGTATCAGCTGGAAGCTTTGAAGTTATGAGTGTTGGATTGCAATTGACAAGGGCATAAAGTAAGGCTTTTTGCCACCGTATTTGAGCTTGCGACTTTGCCAGTGCCTTTTCCCTATTGGTCCCACCTGGGTCCGATTCGGAATAAGATGAGGGTGGTGACGGTAATGCCTGGATATTTTTATAGTCGTCCAAATCAGCAGTATCCAAAAGAGGTCCAAGAGCCAGTGATCGTGACTTCTTAAGTTGAGGTATTTCAGACTCGATATCCGTCGGAGGGAGGGAGGGTGATGTGTTGTTATTAATACCCAGAAGCATGTACTCTTCGAGAGAGTATTTTTCGCCCAATGGGGTG
Organism: Cudoniella acicularis; assembly: GCA_013054445.1. Taxonomy (NCBI): domain Eukaryota; kingdom Fungi; phylum Ascomycota; class Leotiomycetes; order Helotiales; family Helotiaceae; genus Cudoniella; species Cudoniella acicularis. The sequence continues at coordinate 20,185 of JAAMPI010000757.1, read as the reverse complement.
GGCAATGTGACGGAACGAGATTCTGCGGCTGCAAGGAAAGATTCTGTCCGTTTTTTGATTCGGATAGTCTCTCTTGCTGCCAATGCAACATCGACCATGTGGTACCTCCTTTGCCTCGCGGTGACTGGCTCCTCCGGATCTCCTCTTAAGATTGTTTCGAGCAGAGCTCTCGATCGTCCTTGCTCCATGAAATGCAAAGCTTGATGTTGCCAATCTCGCTCAGTAAGAGGAGGACTGCATGGGAGTTTATCGTTTTTAAACCGAAGAGTAAATTCTTTCGGGTTCAATGGTGTTCCATGTTCATCGAATACGCCTTTGTCGTGGAACAGGACACAGACTCGAGCTGCCGAGAAGAAGAGATTTGTACAGTCGTTGTGATCAAATCCATTTACCTGTGCCTGAGGTGGATCAAAGTGTTTGTGGAATAGTTCGGTTGCAAAGCATCCTTGGTTATAGAGTCTCAGTGCTTTAGCAAGGCTCTTGCGTGTTTTATCAGTATCCGCACCAGGACCACACTTTTCTGCAAGCACGCCCATTTCAAGCATTTGACGGCACTTCCGAAAACGGTCCATTTTTTTCTGAATGTCAAAGTAACTGGGGTCGATACGGTGAAGTTTTTCTGCAGCCTCTTTCGCCTTCACCCAATCTTCAGCTCGTAGCCATGCCTTCAAAATTTCCTCTTGGTTCGGTTGCTCAATATCGTTGTTGAATTTTGCCATTTCCTCTTCAAATTGAGCATCCGATGCAGAAGAACTTTTGCGCAGTATAGGTCGACGAACAGGGATATTGCCCTGGTGGCTTTGTTGTGGGATATCGCAGTGAGCCAACGTCTCTCTCGCTTCCGTTTTTCGTCCTAGATCTAGAAGAATTTCGACTTCACCTAGTCGCCAAGAATCAGAACTTCCCACGGATTCCCCCCTCAAAGCCTGCAAGCCGCTTTCGAGGGCGTCAAATCCATCCTTATAACTTCCTAAACGGACTGCATTGCGAGCCTTCTTCCGAGCTTCCAACACGATTTTGGATGGAAAGGAAGAAGGTAGCTTTTCATTCTCATCCACGTTTTTCGGGTTGCACTCGCTTTTCGATGCTGTTACAAACTCTCTGTCTCGATGGAAAGTAGTGCCCTGATCATCACTATCAGGGGATCTATGGCTTTGGGCGTATTGCTGCTCTGCATCGAATGAAAGATTTTCGTCGAGAGCCTCGAGAGCCTTTAGATTGAAGGTTGTTGTGCGAGGGACACGATAATTGCCAACAATGACAGTGGGCACAGATGGACGAGTGGGAACAGCTAGTGGCATGGATTCTGTCATACTGGCATCAAGTGGAGAGTATCGAACTTTGCTGCAGAGATGGTGGATTTTGGAGTAGCAAATGGATGTCAAGAATTTCTTCCCTCAACCAGGATCTGTAATCTAATTGAGCTTTGCAGTCCGAAGGTTAAGGTTAAAACGTGATAGCGTGGGTCATTCAAGAGAGGCCACAGAGGAATAAACCCAATAGAGAATTAAGGAAAAACAAGCTTCTGTGGGGCAAATTTAAGACCAAGAGTGAAGTTTGAGGCTCTGTGCTTCGATGATACAGGAAGCGAAAGAATGACACAGCACTACTGCACGGGGAGACCGGGGTGGGGCGAGTAACCAATTTCGAAGCCTAGCATAGGGCGACAGGTGCGAGGGTGACGCTTCCGAAGTGGTGATAGGGGCTTCGAGTCCAGCCTTGCCGGAGAGGAGGGTGCCAATGATGCAGCCATTTCGACTCATTTTGCTAGGCTGTGCAATAAACTGGCACACACAACGATGAGTGAAAGTTGCAACAATTCGTCACAGCATTGGCCGATACAGAACAACGGTGTGAGGAGATGGAAGAATTTGGGTATTGACGGTAGGAAGAACCTGAACAAAAGCGAGAGCGTACTCCGTACTTAAGACTTCAAACCCTTATTTTTCTTTATTTTTCATCTCCCAAGAAAATGGGCGCTGACAATATTTGAAATCCAGGCACTGAAAACTGGCTTGAAAGGCTGGCTTTGCAGAGCCGATCACTCGGTGAGACTCAATTTTTTTCGCCGTGTCTGCCTAATGTTGCGAATGAGCACAAAATGTTGTGGCGAAAGCTCCGAATGACGGATGCACAGCCACGAGAAAAGCCTTTTGTGTAACCCGGAATGACCGCATACAAAAACTTGTTAGCAGGCCGGGACTATTAATTACTCGGATTGCGTCGATCAAAGCATTATTTTCTCGGTGAATATTCTACTCAAGGTATTTATTTCTCACCATCTAATACTTATTATTTGAGGTCGAAAGCCCTATTGTGGTTGCGTAACCATGCGTCCTCAACAAAAAAGCACCTTCCTTCCCTACACGAGGGGTATCAACCCTGAGGATCTGAGGTTGGGTAGTCTTTATCTCAATCCCCTTGACCCAGATGACGGGTTGGAATCAAAAAGATTTGAATATCGAGAAGAGTGAGTTTGTCCACCCATCCCGTGTGAACTTCCTGCTAATTATTATCAGCCTTGTTGAACAGGATGAGTACGAAAAGCATGTCATGAAATGGTGCAGAAGGGAACAGATAGAGCGAGACTGCAAACTGGATTTCAGTCTTTCAAAGGATACCTCCCTCGCACTTAAGTTCTCCGACTTCATCAAAGCAGAGGGAAACGCGAACTCGACTGTAGCAGCTACACTTGAGGGTAAATCAGGCCGCAGAATGAAAATCAGGAAACCGGAAAAGTTTTTACGTGAGGAAGTCCTTGCCCAGGAAGGAGTCCAGGAGTGGATCCGCACTCAAGCATCCATTTCTTTTAAAGGGCATTTCGGAATGCACAAATTTAAAGCCCCGGAAATCTGGATGGTAACTGGTGTGCAACTTATTACTGGCGGTGATGTCCGAGTTGGTTCGTCCAGAGCTATCTTTGCCGGGGCCGGTGCATCCGTCGATGCCGGAGCTGCATTTGGTGCCCCGCCAGGAGTGGCTTCTGTCGGAGCGGAAGTCAGCAATGGACATAGCAACGAAGCGAACCATGGTTACGAATATGATGATGAGCGGGTGTGGGCTGCTCAATTTATGGAACTGAAGATCGAGTATGGCAGCGAAGAGGACAAAAAATTCACAGAGAAGGATAGAATTGTCCCATCGACGATTTCGACCATTCAGCTAGAAGATATAGCTGATTTGAAGGCACGGGGGATCCGAACCGGCCTGAAGAGGCGAGAAGAGAATAACCAAGCTTCACTGAAATCGCCAAAACTTGTTGCAAGAATTGTTGTCGGTGAAGAGTCTGAAGACGACGAGGATGCTACATCAGAAGATTCGGACGGCATACAATTGGGCGACAACTATTACGTGGAAATGATGAAAGACACTGATTGGGAGATGTATGACGAGTGCTCGAAGTACTTGTCCGACACCGAAACGAGGAGATCAATCAGTCCTGAGCCAGTGAGGGCTGAATGAGAGAGACATTGTGTAGCAGTACTGGAGGATTGTTGTTTTGATAATAGTTGTAAATTTTTAATAGTTCAAGAATTCAATCTGTATTACTGTTTGGGAAAAGTTGATGGGAATACAAGCATGGAATCAGCAATTAGTCCGCAATGCATTTTCAATTGTGCTCTTTCGAAAAGAACATGGCCGAAGAAGATCAGGAGGAGAAAATGAACGGAGAACGCGACTGAATAAAGGATCATATAGTGATAGGAAAAGGGAACGAGTTTGTAATTATTATTCTCAAATCTGAGTAACACTCAAATGACGCATAGCGGAATAAATATCACAAGAGAAAAATCAAAACATAACGCGTATAATATAGAAAGGAAGCACATAAACCACAATAAATTCAAGCCTCTCGAGATTCCCATCCTCGAATGATGGGCAGCAAGCAAGTAACTACCTGGATGTTCTGGATACTATGGTTGAAGCTGCGAGGAACTCAGGCTGAGGCGCCAATGAGGAGTGTTGTGTGACCTGAATCCTGACTAAAAAGACCTTCATCCCCATTTCTCCACTCGAAGACGACCTCCTGGAATTAGTGAATTGCGCTGCATATACCAACGGCGGCATGAGCCACGCCCAAAAAGGAGAGGAAGCATCTGTGCGCAGCAAAAAAAAAAAGAAAGAACACCGTCCATCTCCAACCCAACGGTTAAGGAAAACATGCCCTAATTGGATAACAAAATACAAGCTTTCCGCAGTAAGCAAGCCACATCTAAATGCAGGTCCTTTGCATGGAGACGAGAATACACGACGCCTCCAACGCTGTGCGGCGCAGCACAGATGTGTTGGCGGCGCGTGTTCAACATCCATTTCCAAACACGCCCTCGAAACACAAAAGAAAACACTTCATCACGTAAAAGGAAGCAGACACATCTAAGGGGGAAGATGCCCCTGTTTAAAACTTCTTGCATTAAAGCTAAGCCATTATTACAGTCTAGGTCTGTATTAAATATTGACATTATCCATACCGCATAAGTTATCAACCGCATCTTCGTTCCCTGGGGGTATTATTCAAACAAGCACCACGAGCAAGTATGGAGAACCGGCCCCATCATAATCCTCATCATATTATTCCATCATTAACATAAAAGGAAAATTGCAACAGCTGCAACACCCAAGCCTCCTAACGAGTATAATCCATCGATATGCGACGATCGTGATGCTGCGCTTTTTTTCGTTGTTGATGCGCTGGCGCTGGCGCTTGCGCTTGCGGTGGAGCTGCCAACAGCTGAGGTTGTAACAACTGTGCTTACGAGACCGGCGACTGTGGTGGCTACCTTGGTGGTTCCGAGGATCGTGGTGGCTGGGGCGGTGGAGACTTTAGAAATTAGCTTTGTGATCTTTTTTCGAGGTAGGAAAATTGCCCCAAACTAGGCAGAAAGGGGTTTTGGGGAAGGGGGGAATTACCTTCTGTTGTTGTGATGGAAAGCGTACTGAGGACCAGAGAATTCGAGATTGAAGTCGAAATTGTCTCTGGCAGAACCTCCGTAGTCGAAACTGTCGACCCTGGAAGGGTAGTAGGCAAAACCGTCGTTGCAGGAATCGTGCTGGCAGGCAAAGTCGTGGTGTATGTCAACGTAACGAATCCTCCTAATGCTGTAACCGGAATCGCGCTTCCCACGCCCGAAGATGTGAATTGGGTTGGCAGAACCTCGGTCCCTGTATTTGGCTTCGCGGCTGGATAGTTCGAGTATATGTTCCCCGTCTGCCCATTTGCTAGCTTATAATCACCTGTTTCTAGATTCGCAGTATCGCCGCCGCTCGAAGTGTATGTGCCGAATGCCACGGTACCCGTGCTGCCATCAGGGAGAGCGAAATTCGTGGTGAAAGGGTCGTAGCAAAATGGCAGAGCCAAGTTTGCGAGAGTGAGGCATGACGTTGTCGCGGCGCAGCACAGCGACGTTGTGGAGGCCGATGTTGTGCGCTTCCTTGAAGCTGGGAGAGAAGAAGCAAGGAGGTCGTTGAAAAGGTTCGCAAAGTCGGCGCTGCCAATTTGTGGGGTCGTCGACGATGTGGCGCCCGCCGGTGAGCAAATCGTGTAGCCCGTTTGACAAACGTTATCGGCAAGCAACGGTGTGGCCAACGCCAGCGTAACAATAACGACGGGAAGGGAGTATATCTTCATCTTGATATGGTGCGTTTGTATCTGAGAGAGCGAGAACGAGAACGAGCGACGGAGATAGGAGATGCCGTGGACTGAGACCAAGTGCAAAGAATCAAAGACCGACAGTTCTGCAATGCGAAACGAGTGTGTGGTCCCACGCAGAGTGGAAGTTCGATCGATCAAGTAGAGTGAATCAAAAAAACAAAAGTTTTAGTTTTGACGAACCATTTTGGAGTGAATTGCGAGGAGAAGAAACACATGAGGAAAGGAGTTCGCATATGTATTTCAGGGTTGCATCGCAGTAGCTCGCAGTAGCTCACACCAGCTCGTGTGACGGGTGTTGACAAGTTGGCATTGGCTCATTTTCGTATTCCGCCAGGGACGGGCGACTTGTCAAAGTGACCTTGCAAAGCTGATCCCTGGTCCCTCATCGAATCATGTTGAGATTTTCTGGAGGTGGCTAACATAACAGCTCTGCTGTTGGCCGGCACGGGTGGAACATTCCCGTTTTAACCGATCATCGTTTTGCTTTCATGGCGCCACGGGTCCGACCGCAGGCAAAGAAGAGGTGCATCTAATTTTCTTGCGAGAGTCAGGGAGACAGATGGACTGGAAACATTGAGATCTGAAAGGATTTAAGGTTCTTACGATACTTGATGCTGTTTTGAGTCCTGACTCGGTATTCTGTAGACAACACGTGATGGTAATGTAAAAATAGCAGCTGGAAGTTGGAAGTTGGAAAAGGAAAAGGAGAGGGCGGAGTACTTCGTACATGCGCGGTTTATACCGATTCTGGAATAGGAAGTTGTTTGAACTATGGCGAAGTGATATGCTAAAACCCGCTCTTTGATCCAGAAATTAAAGCCGGTTAAGGAGTAGACTAAAATGCCATGGTCTCCATGATACTGCCGTGCTGCTAAGTACAAAGTGCAACTGGGTGCAACCTTTATCCCAGCACGGGACCCTGCAGCACAACGAGAATATTCAAGCCTGTGCAGTAAGGCGTTTGCACTTTTAGTTGTTGAATGGCAGAAAGGGGCCTGAGTGGAGATTGGTCGAGAAAACTCACCTAGTGACAACTATATTGTCTGTTCTCAAAGATGTGGAACAATTGGACTCGACCTCCTGCCTCCTGCAGATCTCTGGATGCTACATTTAACGATTTTTTGAAGCTAGAGTAGCATGGAGTTTGGAAATCCATCGGAAAAAGACAGCGAGTTGTTCAGACAGAAGACCCATTCGCGTGTCTTGGGTTGAAGGCGTCCAAATCGCCACCTCTCGGCGGCTCCATGACGCCCGTCTTGCGAGCTTCCTCTTCTTCATAAACGCCAACTCATAGAAGACTTTTAGGGGGTACGGCCATGGTGGATAATCGGATTGGCAAGAAGTTCCACAGACGAGAAATATGATCTGCATCGATACATGGCAGCGGCCCGTCAGACGCTCTGTTCGCTGTTCGGATGTGTTGTGCATCTCAATATAAAAACCGTCCGAACTTTAGAAATTCTATATACCGTGTCAAAGGACACAACGCGTTGCCTAACTCTCAACAGACAAGCGCGTCGGTTGGTGACGTTCGAGAAGATATTTCGACATATTTTCTGCGTCCATGCAATTTTATGCTGGCCTCAGGGAGGCATGGCCTGCAGTGAATGTGTTTACCACGTTCCCTTCGTGATGATAGCATACTGAAATTCTGGCTGGCTTTCCAAAATTGCTGGGAAGCCCTGTCGGACCATATTGCAGATTCTGGATTCATCTTTGTCACCGCTGGGTTGATGAATATAATATGCCGATCTAGGACTTCGATCAGGACTGGACTGGCTCCCCACCAACAATTCGATCAGCACTAACAAAACGCGTGTATGACATAAAAATGTGTAGAAGGAGAAGTCGCAGTATTGGGATGCAATGGTCCCGAGTACGAAGTAGTAGCGGCAGGTTAGGTCTTCCACGTAATACTTGTCGTGGCCTCATCGTCTCTGAACCTGAGGGTCGACATCAGACATCTCGAGAACTGAGGTGTCCTCAACACCAAACACGAAGATAAAGGCTCGATTGACATGGCGCCAAACGGTCGACTCACGAGCACCACATTTCCAAGGTGTTTGAAGATAGGTCTTGTTGGTTGGGACCTGCAGAAATGTATTATGATGTATGCATTGTTGGAGGTATATGTACAAGTACTGTACAGTACACGCAGCTTCTAAGCGTAGTCTGTGGAATGAAGTTTTGAACGGAGGTGGTGTTTCGTGAATCCCCGGTTGTACGACTTTATTCGCCGTCAGCAATTGATTTGGTGGTGGAGAGTTCCCCCGAGTCGCCGGCTTTCGGTGGATTTTGCCTGCGAATCACTGGCTATTGCCGCCGCCTGCGCCCCACGGATCATGACACGCCTCCGATCCTTCCAATACCTTTACGAGTTACTTCTGCCTACGACCTCTCCTTTGTTTCTTCTCCATCTCTTTTATTACACTAAACATCTTCTTCTAACCACCATTTTTATCGGGATACCTCAATATCTCGATACTGCTTGATACTGCTGTCCAGAAACCACTTCGAGTCGCTCCTTCAACCCCCCAGCACCCCCAGCACCCCTCATCAATACCGCCACCATGTCGTCGAGCCTCGTGAGCCACCTCGCTCGACGAGGAATCGAGATCACGGCCTATGGCGGTCAAGGTCCGCAGCAGTTCACCCTACCAACATGGGGAGCTGTTTTAATTGGAGCGACAATCTTCTCATTCTTCATCGCAATGGGCATGGTGTGTAACCCCCAAGAACAACCTCTAGGGTCAACCTAACATCTCGCAGGTTGAATACACCTTCGGCCGCCTCATCCCCACCCTCGTTATGATCGAATCCCCCCAAGACTCGATCGTGTTCGAACCTCTCCCTACCGAAGATACCGATGTAGATGCGAGCATGAACAAGACCCCAGAGTTGGAAGTTATCAAACCAAGACCAATCACATCGAGCTTCAAGACAACTATCCAACACCTTCGATCTAAGGGCGGACGCCGAGCAAGCTTCCGTGGATTCTCTATCTTCTTCATTACACAAATTCTTGTTGGATGGACTGCCCAGCTCTTGTCTTTCCTGCCGTTCTTCAGAGGCCTCGCATCTGTCGTTGCAACAGTTGTCTTCGCCCAGTTCTACCTCGCCTGGAATCACATCGTTATTTCTGAGCCAAGCCCAAAGCCCTGGTACCGTCGTCTTCCTGCGAGAAGCACATGGAGAAAGGTCGCTGCCCCAACCGCCATCGCTGCATTGGCTGAGTCGGCCGCTGTTTATATCCCGTTGTACCTTGGTATTGCGATGGGCCTCGGAGACCGCACAGCCCCAAATATCTCTCAGCTTTCCAGCCACGAGCAGCGGATGGTCATTTGCAAGGGCGTTGGACTCTTTATTCTTGCCATTATCCTCGCCTTCTCCCTCGTCATCCCAGCGGCCGTCTCTTTGACCCGTGTCCAGGCTTCGCTTCTTTCCGATAACGAGGAGACCATCGTTCCATTTGATCGTAGCTTCGGCGGCAAGGTTATTCCAGAGATTGTTGGTGGAACTGGTGTTGTCGGTATGCTTGATGCCTGGAAAACATTTGACTGGAGCGCTCGTATCAGACTCGTCAAGGCATACGCCAAATTTGTTGCTATCCAGGTTGCTCTTATTGTTTTCTTCACCGCTGTTGTCTTCGCCCAGCTTACCATGATCATCGGAGCCAAGGACTTAAAGAAGATTGTCAAGGAGAAGTGCGGAGGAGCAACCGGCCATGCTTCCCTCGCCTAAACGCGAGCAACATCAAGATGATCCCAACACTTTCTATGTTCATGCCAATATGGATCATCTTACAACATCAATTTCAACTGGACTTCCTTTGATGGATATTTGTTACACTATTTTCCTTTGTGATGGTGGCAGGTTATGGGAATTATTCAAGGCGTTGAATAATGGGAAAGGCGTGGGTGGAGGCTATTCATGGGACGGGATACGTCATTTTCAGATATCAAATTGTAAACTCATGCGGAGACAGACATAATGCAATTCAAGCAAATAGTGATGAGTTACCCAATCAGCTTTACCCTTTTGGTCTGCACATTTCGTGCTTAACCCTTCAAGTGAAGCAGCCTTCCTTTTTTTTTATTGTACTGTAATGTTTGATGCGCCCTTTTCGACAAAACTTTCAGAGGGTTTGTTCTCCCTGCCAAACCTTCCACCTAGCACTTCCTCCTGTTCTCCATCGTTCCTTCGCACAGGCATTCTTCCTCGATTCTTCCTCGATTGTTATATCGGTATGTCGATCAGTGCAGCCAATCCAAAGCGCTTGCGGAATTCTTGGTTTTCCTTTGTTGCATTTGATTCCATTTTAGGACATCCGCGTGTCGTGACTCAATGGACTCGTTATTCCAACTCGCAACTTAGTCGTAGCCAAATCTTTAATTTTCGTTGACTTCATCAAGTCATCACGGGCAGCAGTCTACGGAAGTTCGATAGATACTACCGGGCTCAGGGGGCTTCGAGATTCCGACTCCACCTCGTGCGGTCCATTTGTATCATTACGAGGAGCCCCCATTACTGCGGTCCTGATTGACCACTCGCTTTGGTACTGCTGATGGTCTATTTGTAAACCTTGAACGGTTCTAATAGTCCTTAGCATCATAATATACTGGATTCGAAAATCAGCGTTTGGCTCAGTAGCGACCGGGGGCGCTGGACCTTCGGGACCTTCGGATGGGTCACCCAGTCGAGTCAAATAATCTTCGAGATGCCTGTCGTTCAGAATTGACCGCATTCGAACCAAGGCCATGGCATAGTTCCTTCGGATTTCTCCATTTCGTTGATCTAGATGTTGTGCTTCTCGAAGATATTGGGTCGCAATCTCAGCCTTTCCCCGTCGAATTTGAAAAACACCTCGTCGATTATAATAGGCTGCATTTTGTTGTTCTTGATATTTCTTGGTGCACAAACACGAGACATAAAACTTGAATTCGAGTCTCCTTTCAAGCCCGTTTCCTTTCGCCCATTCCTGGACCAAAGTTTTGAGAGGTTTCTCAAAATCCCGATGGAGCCTGGCATAGACTTTGCCATTTTCAAATAACAGAACATATTCGGTTGGATGCTGATGGTTAAAGAATAATCTCTGGGAATACATGTCAGCCTAGGTCCCCAGCTCAGAGCTGTGGTTTTTACGTTTATTGCAACTCCATTCTTCGCACCCTCTGCAAGGGCATTGATGAGTTCAAGTGGCAATTCCCCACCGCTTTGATATTTTTTACCCCCTTTGGATTGTACGACCCATCCGTTCACCGCATTGATCGCTACATTGTTGATATTCGTCTTTGTACTCTTATATCCATTCACGCACAATTCTTCCTGGATCGCATTTTCAAGATCCGCAGGAAGATTGGCCCAACGATAACGCTTGAGACCAGTCGGAACAAACGAGTCCGCGAAGAATGACCCCGAGGCAGGGCCATACGATACTCTCAAGTTTGCCTTCTTGTCCGTCTTTTGCTCCTCTGCCAGCGCAAAGAGTTGCAGTTTGCGAACTTCCTCAAATGTGTTCGATTGTGACACCAGTGGCGTGAGAGATCCTAGGCTGATTTTCGAATTTTTGCTCGTGTATTGTCCTCCGTATGAAAGAAAGTCGTGTCCGCGAACGTCGTAGGCATGGTTCCTTTCCACGAATGCACCGTACCACTTGCAGAACGAGTCTGGTACTCCATAACTGAATCAAATGTCAACATCTGGCTGTTAGGCGCGAAGTCAAAAATGCACTTACAAGGCAATCCGAGCAGGTTCCAAGGGGACCCTCGTGCTGTTCGTTTTTGTCAAGGTAGCGGCATAACTGTGCTCCGGCCCCAGAAATAAAAATTCGAATGACATCGGCATGGTCACAGTAGGGCTTATTCACGACGTCACTGACTCTCGAAATAGTGGGATAATAAGATGGAAGGGTCATCCCATGGCCAAAGTCCGAGCTTCCCCACCTGAACATAGACCATGGTACGATGACTAAAAGTGACTCGGAGCCTTCCTTCTGACTGGATGTTGTTCATGAACTGTTTCGTTCCTCTGTTATTTTTGCTGAGACATGTGGGGGCGGGGCGAACCTCGATTATGTGCGCTTTTATCGAAACGGTAAGCCACATCACAATCACATCTCTTCAATTGGCAAAGATTCGTGAGCTGAGAAACAGGCGTCCAATCTCACCGCTTTCAACCAGCTTGGCAATAAGTCAGGCAACGCAAAACGAAAATGACTCTCCTCATATTCGTGCTCAGCCTCGTTATGGACTCGATGGTGGCCTCTGACATTTCCTGATGAACCTGTGAAAAAAGCATCGAATCCTTTCATAAGGCAGACTGACCCGGTGATTTTTCTGCTGTGGTAGGACAGGTGCGATGACAGTTGTTCAGGTTTTGCGTAAGCGTGTTCGAACGGCCAGGCCAACCTACGATGTCTCATCACCCCTCTATCTCCTCAGCAAACTCGATTCCCAGCAGTGGAAGTTTCTCTGTGTCAGTATTCCAACTTGAAGTGAGGCGCAGAGCCTGCTAATGGAAAAGCTAGCTTGGGTTTTGGGCATGGACTTGGGATGCATTCGACTACTTTTCCATCACGCTGGTGATGCCTCATCTCCAACAACTATTCGATAGATCCAACAGCGATATCGCACTAGCCTTGAGTTTGTCTCTGATGCCACGGTTTGTGGGCGCTGCAATCTTCGGCATAGCTGCCGATCGATTCGGTCGAAAATGGCCTCTCATTATTAATTGCCTCTTACTCATCGTCTTGGAACTCGCAATTGCGTTTTGTCAAACGTACAAAGAGTTTCTAGCGTGTCGAATTTTGTTTGGGGTTGCTATGGGTGGATTGTATGGCAATGCATCCGCGACTGCACTTGAAGACTGCCCCGATATTTCGAGAGGAATTATCTCGGGGATCTTTCAAGCTGGCTATCCTATGGGACTGCTGTTGGCTACTGCTTTCAATGCTCTGCTTGTCAACTCCACAGTGCAAAATTGGCGGGCTCTCTTCTACTTTGCTGCCGGACCACCTGCGCTGTTGATTATTTTCCGTTTGTTCCTACCTGATACCACTGCATACATTGAGCATGATGCTATTCGCTCGAGACGAAACGTCCAAAGCTTCACGTCGGAATTTGTCGATGTAATAAGGATGCATTGGGGACGGCTATCTTACATGATTATTTTCATGATGGGTTGCACCTACCTGGTAAGTTGCTCCACTTCATCCCAAAAATTTATGGGACTGTTTCTTACTTGTCCTTTCAGTCCCACGGCAGCCAGGACATCTTGCAAACCATGCTCCGATACAACCACGCCCTCTCTTCAACCAAAATAACCACCATCCAAACCGTCGGCTTCCTCGGCTCACTATTCGGCTCTCTAACTATGGGCTTCATCAGCGACATCATCGGGCGGCGCTTCTCCATCATCCTCAGCTGCTTTGTCGCAGGAGCCCTCGTATACCCCTATTTCTACCTCTCATACTTACCAGGTCTCTTACCCGTCGTCTTCGCTGAGCAATTCTTCGTCCAAGGGATTTTCGGTATTGTACCTGTACATCTTATTGAGCTTTCTCCCTACGCTTTTCGCACGTTTGTCGTGGGCACGAGTTATAATCTTGGTGTGCTGTTCGCATCTCCCGTTCCCTATGTGGAGACAATAATTGGCGAGGGGAGACCGTTGCCTTCACTAAATGGGAATGGAAACAGTGGGAGTGATCAGAGGTTTGACTATAGTTGGGGCATGGCGATTGTGTTTGGTTGTGCGGTGGTGTTTACGATGGTTGTCACGTTTTTAGGACCGGAGAATAAGGGTGGGAGTATTAATGATGAAGATGATGATGGGAGTGTTTATCAGGCGCCGTTTTCGATGGTGAGTCCGGTAGTCAATGGAAATGCGAATGGGAATCGCAATGGTAGGGTGTGGGATGGTGAGAGTTGGAGTGATCGGTAATCTACTTTTCTTTTTTCTTCTCTTTAGGGGAAATTAAGAAGTGCTTACTAATTTTGATGTGATCCATTTCTTTGAACTTGCCATGAACTTGAGTAAATTGTCACATGTGGTACGACGCATCTTCGGATTTTTTGGAATTGAATTCTTCCCTGTTGGTATGTTCCCGAAGTCGGGACACAATTTCAAATTTTCTGCTCTATCCCTAAAGACCGTTTGTTTCCCAAGCTGTTCGCAAAAATTTATATACAGAAGCGAACTATGTACTGTTTTTGTAGGAAAAGAATTGTATGGACAAGAAATCCCCCTCTCTTACTCAACCCCTTATATAATACCTCTTTTACGTCTGTCAAGCGCTAGATCAGGGAGCCCTGGTGATGGGCCTCTGTTGAAGTAGTCAATTCCGAGCACCAGAACACCCCCTTTCATGCTCGCTTACAAGCACTGGGAGAAATAGGGGTTAAGCACCGTGCAGGTATACCCACCAGCACAAGTAGTAGCTCCAGCCCAATTAATTCCACCACACTGGGCATAATGAGCAGCTCCAGTAGTGGTAACCGGCTGGGACACAGTAGGTGGTGTAGAAGTTACTGAGGAGGGGGGAGTTGAGGCTGAACTACTTGGTTGAGATCCACCAACGCTGCTGGTGGTACCGGAGAAAGTCGAGTTGATGGCTCCGACTTTGATGTTGGAGTAGATCACGTAGGCGCTTGCGTCGGTGGATTCGATGGTTGCGGGGACTCCGGATGTAGTGGGGCAAGTTCCACGAGCATCGGGGTAGTCGCTATCGAGCCAGAGCCTGGGAGGTGGAAGGGTCAGTATATTTTCTTTTTGTGGATTATGGTGCAAAGAGGAGACGGAGGAGAAAGTTCATCTTACATGTTGACGGCATAATCGTCCCACAGACTGAGAACGAGAACCATTCCTGCTTCCATAGCTGAGGACATGGATGCTAAGCCTCCGTGATTGTCGAATGAGTTGGTATTGTTGAAGGCTGCCTTTTGAGCTTTGCAGAAGGATTCTGTGATCGAGTTTCCAGAGACGCCTGAAATGGTGGACTGGGAGTTAGGGATCACGACGCCGTTCTGGACGTAGAATCGTTTAATTTCGCTGATTGTTCCAGTGGAAGTTCCGTCAGCAGTGAGGTACTGAGTCACGACAGTGAAAACCGAGTTGGTGTTGACTGTCATGCCGGGGCCATAGAATGTGGTGTCGCCCATGCGGTAGGAATTGAAATCACATCCGTCGGGATCACATGTTCCTCCGTACCTGGGGCCGGTTGCTCCTCCACAAGCATCGCCGGTGCACATGGTTTGACTGACAGTATCACAGGAGTGAGGGGTCAAGGCAGCGGAGATGGAATTGGCCTCCCAAATATCCATCTCTGCGCAGCAGGAGCCGTGGTTACCGATTCCGGAGTTTGCGCTATTGGAATCTGGGACCCAGCCATCAACATTTGCCTGTTATTTTTTGTGAGTAAAACATAATGTATTTTCAGAAGTTTGGAAACTCACCACTCCATTGATGAACTTCAGATCACGCGGGCACTGAGAGTCACAATAACCAACTCCATACTTTGCACCAGCCTTGTTGCCTGGATACTGGGAAACTCCACCATCAGCAGCCATGCCGCTCATGTAAAGAGCACCGTTCAACCCGCAGGGGAGCTTGGAAACATCGACATCGAAGGTGAATTCCTGGTTTCGGAGATCGAAGGTCTGATAATGGGTCTCATCGGCCATCAAGAAAAGACGGGCGCCAACATTGGTCTGAGCACTCTTGGTAACAAAGTCAATCTTGAGAGCATTACCAGTAGCGGTAACTCCGTAAGTGCCAGAATAATCGGCACCATCGAGAGCGCAGTTAGCTGCACAAGCTGTGTCGTTGGGGCATAGAGCTGCGTTCCAGGTGTTTCCGGTGTAACAATTTGTTGAGCCGGAGGTCGAGTGAAGCCATCGCCAGTTAGAATCCATGGTGACACTTCCCGCCACTGTGGTGCAGCTCCCTGGTGCTGTACATTTTTCCCATGTGAGAGGAGGGTGCGTCTCTGTAGTCAGAGTACCGATTTGCTGGGCGTATGCCACCGCAATGAAGGGAAGGATAGAAGCAAGTTTAGAAGACATGATTGGTGACAGAGATGAGAGTGAGTGAGGAGATCTGAAAAAGAAGAGTGTACCATTAGGAACTTGGTTTATATATGTAATTCCGTGGTAAAGGGAATATCATGATCGAATCCCTGAGTATAGCTTGGCATTGTGCCAGTACCAAAGTTCGTAGCGGATGTATCTCACCAGGGTGACTCCATGAATGGACTTTCGGATCGTAAGGCCCGTCGGGATAATGCTACACTGCTTATGAGAATGGCGCTGGCTAGCCCACCGTGTGACAAGTTGATAGAAGGAGACATTATGAGAGAAATGGGCATCTGATACGTGCTGGTTGGCTGTGAACATGTGAGTGAGGTTGACCAAAAAGCTCACACGGTGAAACCGGAAGGATTTTCTCGGACGCGACGGTCCGAAGCCTGCGATATTCGAGGGAAACCAGACTTTAAAATCTCATGGCTTCGCGTCAGCGAGTAGAAAACCTTCGTGGAGAAACATTTCTGCGAACTTGCGTGTACACCATAGGATAGATTAAATGGCTTACTATATATCCATGCTGAACGTGGCTCGCTAACCGGGTCCCCCAGCCGTCGGTAGACTTTTAAATGCAACATCATTGTGTTTTGGGGTCGAGGCTAAGGAAAGTGGATTTTTCCGGTCACGCCCCCTTTTTTTAGCCGCGTGCCGAAGTCTGGGTTCGGTACTTTACCCGAGAACCAATCGGACCTCCTTAAATTTGTTTAATTTCGCGGAATCTGCTGTTTGTGAGCATAATTAGGTGTAAACTAGGGCGATATTTGAGATCTGAGATGCGGATGCTCGTCTGTGGAAGAGGTTAGCATTTCCTTAGATCTCGCGCCAACGCATGCTGTGCTCTCAAAAGGGGGGGTTGCCGAGGATAGAGCCGCAGAACTGCAGTGAAATGCGGGGGAAAGTGCGGAGGACGAACGATTCAAGCGCGTGCGTTCACGCCACCTTCCGAATATGGAGATGCGATTGGAACAAGCTTAAAGGAAGTTTGATATGGCTTCGGCATCCCTGACTCGTGCACGGTGACATCTCCCTTTCGCAAATTTTCAAATTGGACAAAATGGAAGGCCGCATACTTCTCGTTTCGAACAAATGGCTTACAAGAGAAATCAAGTAAGATGCAGTGACACCATTGCACTTTATATAGTACAAAAGGCGAGATTATGAGAGGTGACTTTGGTACAGCAGACCAATCACGGCATACTCTTATCAATTCGGCTGTTTCCTGGTATTTGCGACAAAATTGCTCGCGACACTTGAAAGAAACAACACTACGTCATGATCGAATATTATTTAAAGGAAGCGAGATTAAAAAGGCTTGTCTGTCTTTTCCTTCCCGCGACTTAATTTATTTCTCAAGCGCGTGGCTATCCACTTATCTTGAAGTGTTTACTGGTGTTTCGCGAAGTGCGCCGCAAACTGGTTTACCGGATAGATGTTCCGAGATACCTCAAATAAATTAAAATAAATTGTTCGCGTACGGGAATAGCTTGAACTGTCTTCGCCTCAATTTCATTCCGCAGTCTAATCTTTTCAGTCTTCGCAAGCTGGTGCCTGGAAATCTATCTATCTCGTGTAAAACAGGCATCTTCATATCCCAAAACCACTTCAATGTATACGCAGTTTTGAAACGCCCCGTCATTCTTGTTTTTTTTTTTTCGCACGCTAGATATTTCGAACGCAGCTATGGGTTTAGAGTCAGGCATGTGTTAAAAGGATTCGTTAACGTTGTTTCCTTTTGAAGCGGTCTTCGACAAAGTCCTGGTGCCGGAATGGCGGCAAATCATTTCAGAGCACATATAGAGGTCATGAATAGTGAGCCTAGGAGCGTGGTTTGGCTCTGAAGTATTTGCGAGCTACCTGACTCGTTACGGCGGTGGTAGTGTGCTGCGGAAGTTCATTCGTAGTGGAAGTGCTGTGGCAGTGTGAATGTTTCTTTTTATATCATCTGCTGTTGGAATTATTGGCTTCGTTCCAGCGGCCAGCGCCTCATGGCAAAGACCACCCTTAGCTGAACTGCCAACACCCAGAAGGCTGATAACACTTTAAGGGCCACAGCTTGCACAAGTCTGAACAGTTTCCACCCCTAACATTTCCGTTCCAAACCCCACATCATTTCGCGAAAAATATCAATATTTCTTTTCGTCATGACTCCAAGCGTTACGCCTCCGAGGGAATGTCTATGAACCCCCATAACATTCCCAACGACCTGGTTCTTCATCAGTTCTTTCCCAGAAGTTTTGTTCTGCTCAAAATGTTACACCGAAGAAATCCAGCGCTATCCTTTCGCTTCTCAATTCCTCAAACTCGACGACGCTTCGACAGAACCCCGTCACTGCAGTTTCACACCCCGTATCAGAATGTTCCTCAGTCAAGTCGTACCCGGTGATTTTGCAAAACTTCAAAGATATCTCAAGCAACGGGCTCAGATGAAACACTGCCCAGGCAATAAGCCGGTGGCAGTTAACGAAGGATACCTTTGGCACCAGCTGGTTAAGTTTCCGCCTGGTCTTCCTCATGATGAAGAGTTCCGGATATGCCAGGCCTGTTGGGAAGACTATATTTTCCCCTATCGTCTCGCTGGGGATTTCAGTCAGCAACCAAATATTCCAACACCAACTGAGCAATGCAAGACACTCATATGCCAATTACACTTCGAGAAAGTGCACCGCATGGTTCCCTTTCTGGGCAAACTACTGCTTCTTAACCCTAACCCTAAACAACAAAAACAATTCGTACTCTTCATTACAGCTCGCGCTAAGATGCCAAAATGCCAGGAATCGACTGTGCTCTATATTTATTCCAGCTGACCTTATTATCAACGAACAAAACACACCAACGGAATCAACATTGTCTTTGTGAACCATGCTTCATCGACGTGTTTGGTTTGACAGAGCTACCTCCCAACTTTCAAAATATTACCAGCTCCAACTCGCCAACCAAAAATGGGAGATGGTCCTGTGACATACATTTTCCCCCTGTCAGGACAGCAGCCAGAGAAGCCGCTTTCCAGGGAGACATTACAATCCCGGACAAAGCACTCGAGGGAATCTCCTCAAATAACGATTGCAACTTGGCGGACACCATATACACCCAGAGATGGTTGACTTTTAAGAGTGATACTGAGGTTCCGGATGTTTATCCTCCTTCCGTGTCTGTCCTGTTTGTGTTGCAGGCCTTATTCTTCCCTTCAGCGGACTTACAGAACCCACTTCCGCGTTGAGACTGCTGGCAAACCACCACCTGCAGATGAAAACACTCCAAAACCAAAATGTGCTTTCAACCTATCCTCACCACGCCGCGAAGTTCTTTTCCGCAAACTCATAGAAGCCGTCGCCATACAAGACTTCACGATCTTCACTCACCACGTCCAAGAAATCTACTCCCCTCCTCGTGCCCCGCAGGTCCAGGCCCAAGCATAGAGAGCCAACTCCTCGACCGCCGTGGTCCCCAGCCAAAAACATGATCCCTTTCCGGTCCTGGTTCCCTGCCAAAGAGACAACATGGAGCGCACGCCCGGCGGAACATTCTACACCTACCCCACTGGCAACTCCCACATCTGCCCCGCCTGCTATCAAGAAGCCGCAGCCGGAATAACTCTCGAAAACCAACTAACACTCATCACTTACCCACCCTCCCACGAAATACCCATCCTCTGCGGGCGTCTTAGTCCTCGCTCACGAGAGAGATGGCAAGCAGCATGCGCTACGAACAACCTCCAGCCCTTCAACCAATACCAAATATCACGAAGAGCAATCTTTCTCGACACGATCCCCAAGATCAAACAGATGATGGAGGACGTGAAAGCGCTGCAAGTGAGACAACGGGGCATTGAAAGGGAATGAGCACAGTTAACAATATCTAATAATGCGGCGACGGTAACTAGAGATTGGAGGCCGGGGTCTACGGTACAGTCTAGTTGGGGGAATAACAGCTTTGAGTTTGATTTTGTGAGTCAGGATGGGGTGAGGGCGGAGAGGAAGAAAGGTGAGTTGCAGATGTGTCATCAGGAGCTCAGGGGGAAGATTACGGAGTTGGCTGGGTTGCAGGCGAGGTGGAGCGAGGTTTTGTAAGGAAGAGCGGTATCAGAGTGATGTTTATAATTTTATTAATCTTTTTAATTTTAATTTTAAAATATTTATAGCTTATTAAAACTTAAATTAATAAAATAGCTAAATAATATTAATAGTTTTTCGTAAAAACAATTCGAATTTAGATTTTAAATATAGTTCTATTTTTTTAAGTTATTGTCTTTCTATTTTATTTAGCGATATTATTAAATAAAATATTATAAATCTAGCTATTGTCACAGCGTACGCAAGCAGTGCAAATCAAGTAGTACTCTCTGTTCTTAGAATTATCGACGAAGAAGAGAAGAAGCTAGATACAGGAAGGACTGTCGTCTTAAGGGAGCGCAGCTCCTGGACTAGTCCCAGAACAGACTAGCTCGGAACACGTGACTCGC
>JAAMPI010000756.1:0-26581 GCA_013054445.1 Cudoniella acicularis | reverse complement strand
CTGTTTCGAAGGGGGGAGATGAGGGGGAGGGACCTGCCAGTACGCAGAATAGTGTGGTGAGGTTTGAGCATGTTTGAGTGGGGGAAAATATTTCTGTATTATAATTTCGTGTTCTGGTTATCTTTAGTTGGAACTTATTAGAATTAATTATGGACTTCGTTGTTCGACGGTTTGGGGACCTGATGAGGGAGATATTGGAAATTCCATGTGTTTTTTCTACCTTGACTTTTGAGTACTTCAGTCTTTCCTCCTTGCTTATACTATTTTCTATGATAGCTGTTGGCTGAGAGAATGGTTTCGAATTAAGCTTTCGTCAATAATCGCTCGACCTTCATTTAGTCGCTTCACTAAGGCATGCGTGCTTTCTGCATAGCTAGCCAAAATGAGTCCAGGCCTCTTTTTCACCTATAACACTTCAAATAATAATCAACAAAACAGCGTAATACATTATCAACAAGAAATTAATCACAACTCTGTGTACTTACTCCTATAATCTAGCTATCGAAATATTCTTTCAACTTCATATTTATTTAATCACTTTAAAGTGTTGTGGCTCTCCGGGCGATATCACGAAATGAACAACCTCACGATGAAGGTATAAGGGGGAAATCAGAATTGACGTTCTTCGAAAACCACCTATATTTTGGGACAAACTAGTCATTTACTGCATCGAATCTCATTCGTAACCAGCGAATGTGCCTCCCTAAAATTCGGACACAGACACAAGCAAGAGTGATACTCCTGGAAATAAATAGAAACTCAGGAGAAACATACAATGAAAAGAGTCAGTTATGGTTTGTTAGCCAGTATGTCGTGAATTATCCTTATAGTTCATTAACATAGAAATCTTGTAGATGGGTGAAATGTAAGGTAAGATGAAACTCGACACGAGCAAAGGGATGGCCATCCACAATTTCGTAATCGAAAGGCATTTCAATGGATATAATCAGCACTTGAAACTCAGGACGGACTGACAAATACCTCTTGGATGAACTATCATCATGAAGAAAATTGCTTCATATTTCATGATTGTTTTCTAAAGCCCTAAGGAAGAAATGCCCCTATACCCGAATCACGCCAGACGCCACGCTCGATGCATACAAAGTTGTTCCTCATCAGAAACCTGGCTGACCTTATCGCCGTCCTCTACCCGCACCACCAGCACCACCCATCATGCCGCCCATTTGTTTCATCATAGCTTGCATGTCCATGCCGCCCGGCATACCTCCTGCGCCTCCGCCCCCACCAAACATTTTCATTAGAGAGCCCATGTCAGGCATGCCACCGCCTGCACCCCCAGCGCCACCCATACTGGCTAGCCGTTTTTGCATTGCCGCCATTTGTTGTTGCTTGTTTCCGCCTCCCATGGCGCCTTGAGCTTTCTGAATGTTCTTCATATTACCACCCATCTTTTTTGCCATACCAGCCATCATCTTGTGTTGGGTAAGTAAATCTTCAACCTCGCGAACACTTGTGCCGCTCCCGCAAGCTATTCTCGTCATCCGTGTTGGCTGTTCGATAAACATTTTCCCATCACTATCAAGTTCTTTGGCGGTCATAGAATCGCAAATGTAGATCATTCGCTTTAACTTCATGGAGCCTTCTTCATCATCCATGCCTTGCATCATGCCGCTCATTCCTGGGATCATGCCCGCCATTTTTGATAAAGGTCCCATTTTCATAATGTTGGAAAGTTGATCTCTTAGATCACGAACCGTGAAGACGCCCTCGGCAATGTGCTTCATCGTATCCTTTTGATCCAATTTTAAGGATTGAACATGTTCAACTAGGCCTTGCATATCTCCCATTCCCAATAACTTTGATACGAATTGTTGGGGTGCGAATCGTTCCAAATCCAACATGTGCTCTCCAGTTCCAATGAATACAATAGGTGTGTGAGTTGCGGCGACAGCAGAGATGGCTCCTCCTCCGCTTGCATGGCCATCGGTCTTTGTGATGATGATGGCACCAAAATCAGCAGTCTCTTTGAAAGCTTTGCTTTGCGCTTCCGCTTGTTGCCCAATACTGGCATCTAAGACCATAATAGTTTGATCCGGTTTAACAGCATTTTGGATATCCACCATTTCTTGGAATAGAGCATCTTCCTGCCTATGTCGCCCACTCGTGTCCACAATAATTATTTCAAACCTCTCCTTCTTGAATTTTTCAACGCCTTCTCTTGCTACGACAGCCGGATCTGTTTGTGTGAGAGATCCGTAATAAGGGATCTTCGCCTTCGTCGCATTTTGCTTTAACTGGTCGAAAGCACCGGCTCGAAATGTATCGGCGCAGACCATACAAGCCTTGAAACCTCTTGACTGGTAATGTCTTGCCAATTTCGTGCAAGTTGTTGTTTTCCCCGCACCCTGCAAGCCAACGAACATGATAACATTTGATTTTCCCTTTTTCGGTTTGAAAGGCTCGGCATGAGGGTCTACAAGCTTTACCAACTCGTCAAAGACGGCCTTTTGGATAAGTCGTTTTTTGTTAACACCAGGGGCGAGCTCCTTGAAGTTGACGGAGGCTTTAATCGATTTTCTTAGGTTGCCCACGAGTCGTACATTAACATCGGCTTCGAGGAGTGCTGAGCAGATCTCTTTGATCATACTGTCGAAGGCCTGCAATGTGTCAGCATCGCCACATATCTGCTACGCATGGCATGCATACCTTTTCATCGAGATTGCTCGACCTCGTGAGGTCGCTGACGGCCGCATTAATGCGCCGTCCCAAATCTTGAAGAACCATGGTGTTGTGCTGAAAGGCGATATAAAACTGAATAGTGGCCGTCTTAAAATGATGAATGTGGGATGTCGAGGCGGGGTTAGCTTCCGGACAGATCTTCCGGTTCCGAAACTTTAAATTTATTTTCCACTCCCAACTTCAACTACGCTGTCTCGACAATTGCAAGAATCCACTTCACGACTAAGAAATTGTTCGCGAGCAAAATGGCAGGCTCAGTTTCCAAAAAGCGCAAAGTTGAGGAGGGCATGAAGGGCAGAACTCATCGAGCCGTCAAGAAATTCAAGAAGCAGACCGACTACAACAGTGATTCCTCCGAAGCCGAAGCAGATACAGATTTCCAAGCCGTGAACCTACAAGACTCCGACAATGAGGACCTGGAAATAGTGGATGCTGCAGATGATGGGGAAATTGAGGCGCTCGAAGAACCTGCGTCGGACGTCAAGCCAGAGGAGACAGAGGTTACAGATGCGTCAAATTCGGATTCGGAGGACGAAGAGTCGGATGCAAATTCGAATCCTAATTTAATACGCAAACGCAAACGAAACGATCCAGAGGCCTTCGCGACATCAATGTCCAAAATCCTGGGTTCGAAGTTATCTACAAGCAAACGAGCCGACCCAGTTTTATCAAGAAGTGTCACAGCAATTGAAGCTAGCAAAGAAACTACAGACCAAGCCTTAGAGAAGAAAGCACGCCACAAATTGAAAGAGGATAAAAAAGCAGCATTGGAGAAGGGTAGAGTCAAGGATGTTTTGGGTGCGAGTACCGCTTTCGACGCTGCAAATGGGCACGGATTTGGAGAAGCACAGCCAAGTGTGCAGGAGACCATGGAATTAGAGAAGCGGTTACGAAAGACAGCCCAGAGGGGTGTGGTAAAATTGTTCAACGCTGTGAGAGCGGCCCAGATCAGGGGAGAAGAGGCTGCGAAAGAGGCGAGATTGCAAGGTGTCGTAGGGCAGGGGCGCCGTGAAGAGAAAATTAATGAGATGAGCAAGAAAGGATTTTTAGATCTCATCGCGGGGAGCGGGGGAGGATTAAAGGCTGGTGGGGTGGACGGAGCTTAGCTATGATTCAGTTATAGGCGTGGAGTTGAAATCATATTTGAAGCTTCTCTGCTAAGTTTGAAACCCCCATTGGTTTTTTGTAAAGCCAGAACGCCAGACTTATGATACAAGAGTAATGAAGATACCCAAGGAGGATTCGCATACATTGTGCAATGTCCCAAGCTGCGATCCTCGAAATTGCGCCATTTCCAATGCTGATCAATATCCCTCCCAATGCATCTATCGTATCTGCTATCGGTGCTTGCTCTACTTTTTGCCAAAATTACTAGCTTGCATGTTTCTCGTGGCGGAAGGGAGCTTCACCCGGAGGCCATCTAATTCCGGTGTCATGACAATCTGGCATCCCAATCTCGACGTCTCGGTCAAACCAAAGGCCAGGTCCAACATATCGTTTTCGTCGTCGGTTGCTTCGGGAATCTTGTCGAACATTTCCTCGTCTTCAACAACAACATGGCAGGTTGAGCAGGCGCAAGATCCTTCACAGGCACCTATCATTATTTAATAATCTGCCAATAGCTCTAGAACGTAGAGAAACTCACCTTCCATCTCGATATCATGGGCTTGTGCAATGGTTAACAGATTGTCTCCCTTGTTTACTGCAATCTTGTGCTCGTCGCCCTCCTTGTCGATGAAAGTAACGTAAAGTCTGCCTCATAGTGAGTTCTTAATCTCCTTAGGGGGGTTTCAGCGCACACATACTCTTCACCAGCCTTTGGTGGATCAACATGGCCATGTAACGATACTGCACTTGCGGAGAAATACCGAGGAGGGTTGGATGTAGTCCATGGTTTGTGCGATATAAGGTTGCCAGGCTTGCCAGGACAAAGAGAGCCGGGATTGCGGGCGATTGACGAGAAAGATCGCAAGGGAGCTGCCTTCGCAGAGGGAACTCGAAGATAGAGAGAGGTGAGCTTTGTCAATGAAGGCATGCCTCTGCTGGCAGCAATGGCTGAAGACATCCTGGCAGCTCGGCGCAAAGAGTTTGAGCGGTTTGAGGTATCGAGGAGGACCGCTCGTCGTGGGTTGAAGAAAGGTTGTCCAATTGAAAAGGTATTTCTCACGAAACTGGGGAAACATCCATATTCAACTGCTGACCTCAGATGTTGTGAGATTCAATATATTATATGTTGGTCGGCGGCACATGTTTTTATCCTCTACGGAGTAAATTTATTTATCTCCTATCGCAAAAATAGGCGAGAAGTTGATGATGTGACATCCTTGTCGAGATCTTTTGGAACCTTGCATTGTGTACAAAAACTTGGCTGATGCAGACAACCGTCTGAACTCCTTCATGTTCTCACCGTCACCATGGCAAACCTACGAGACGGACCAAATCCCCTAAGACCCTACTACAGGCCGCCTTCCATTGGTATTCCGCAAGATACTCCTGGAATCACAAGCGCTGGTACTCATGGCTTGGGACCAAAGAATGGCAGCGCGGCATCGTACGCGTCGTCAGCGCGCGATATGTTCGACTACAGCGACTATTTGGCAGAATCTTCACCTTCGTCAATAGAGGCAGTAAGGCGGACGTTGGACTACTGGCTGTACAAGTATTTCAGCATTTTGCTGTCCCAACCTTTCGATGTTGCAAAGACAGTGCTGCAAGTCCGGAACCAGGGGCCGACCAAACCGGCAGCAATAGAAGGTGTACGAGCAACCCCATCAGGATACCGAGAATCAATATATAATGATGTGTGTTCAAGATTTGCTGCCAGTGGTGCGAGAGTGACAACTGCTGAACCATAAATAGTATCCTTCAGATGATTCGGATCTAGATGAGCCGGCATATTTCACATCTACTGCCCCATCTTCAACTTTATACTCCCCATTCCGTTCTCGAAGACGCCGTGGCAGCGATAGGGATTATTCCCCACCACCTCACAAAGCTCCCTCACTCCCAACACATCAGCTTTCCTTGAAAAGATCCGACTCGGTGATAGAAGTAATATCTCAAGAATGGACCAAGGAAGGGGCATGGGGAGTGTGGAAAGGATCCAACTCTAGTTTTTTCTATAGCCTACTACTTCAGACAGTAGAGCAGTGGTCCAGAGGGGTCTTCTCAGCACTATTCAATGTCCCTGAAGCTGGAGTTGCGACAGGCTTGAGCATTCCAACCGAACTTGTGGACTTCCAATATCCATGGGCTTCTCTTGCTGTAGCAGTTGCTGCTGCTGTAAGTGCCGGGCTTATTCTGGCACCGCTGGACCTTGTCCGAACAAAGTAGGTTGCTTATCATCTGTGCTATTAGCTCCTGTATACTAATTACCGCAGACTCATTCTGACTCCAATCTCTACCCCAAAGCGCTCACTCGTCCACCATCTCCGTATCTTGCCCTCCTATTTCTGTCCCACTACCTTGATTATTCCAACAGTCCTCCACAGCCTCGTCGCACCTACTATCAATCACTCCACACCTCTCCTCCTCCGCTCCAATTTTGGTATTGATCCTGTTTTGACACCCACAACGTATAGTGTTGCCGATTTCCTTTCTCGAACCGCTGAACTCTTCATAAAACTCCCCTTGGAAACCGTCCTCCGCCGCGGCCAGGCTTCCGTATTAACATCACCACAATACAGTGGAGATGAGGAAAAAGACCTGGAGATGATGATCGAAGCCGGCCCTTATAGAGGTGTTTTGGGAACCATATGGTCAATTGTTCGAGAAGAAGGCAGTTCGGTTGATCAAGGACCTACTCTTAACCCTGGTGGGGTGAAAGTAGTAAGAAAGGGATCAGGAAAAAAGGGCCAAGGAATCGAAGGCCTATGGAGGGGTTGGAGGGTAGGGATGTGGGGACTGGTTGGGGTTTGGGGAGCGAAAGCAATGGGAGGATCTGGTGGACATGTAGGCGAATTTTGATGATACCACAGGAGGGCGCGAGGTGCATACGGCGGCGTTGTGTTTGAAGACTGTTTGTTGTACACATGGGCTCGGGATGGCATTAAGGTGTTCGGGTGATGCTGGTGAGATACTCTGCTCTGTTACACATGATACGTATATATGACAATTCCTCTTACACATTTAGTCTACATTGACCATGTCTGAAATTGAAATTCTACTAGAATCGCGCTGAGCAGTCGCCAACGGTTCATACGACAGTTCGGGTTGGATCCCTTAAGTGAACCTGGAAGGTGGTTGAAGAATGTGTTATATAAGCACTGCAGTACCTCCCGCAACGTCACCTCAATGAACAGCACCTATCTTCTCTCCGATATTCGCTCTTTTGCGATCCTTTCGCAGCTCCAACATGACAATATACCGATTTCAGTATCCTATTATCAGATTTCTGCACTAGCCGAGACATGGAAGTGCTCGTCCCCTTTCAAAATTTCGCACATGAACTTTCGTTTGCGGACAAAGAGATAAGGAGAGTCAGCTATCTAACAACGCAAATTTCAATGCCAGAAGTTCAGTCAGTGGCCCGTGAAGTGTCTATTTCCAACCCACTTCTATTCGAATGGTTCTTGTTAAGTATGACTTCGACGGAAATTAAAATGTCGCTTGAATCGGATTCTTTAGCGATCGTAAACTTCGCTTTGTGTGGTCCTTTCCAGGATCCAGAGGCGGTTTGCAACTTCAAAAATATGTCGGTCAAAGAAGAGACTCGGAAGAATGGACAAAGGATCCAAAACTACTGCGAAACTCGACGCGGAGAATCTAAGTCGAAGATATTTCGATATATGTTCATTGCTTAGAAGTTAATGAAAATTCACTACTGCCAATACTTTGGTCAATATGAGTGGACTTCAGCTGAGCAGGCTCGCTCCATTACTCGTTGGCGGAGTCAATCTTGCGGATGTTGGTCTCGTCTTAACAAGCAAATTCACAAACCTAGCTCTGGCAAGACTTCGCCCACTACCGAAAGTTATACACTTGTAAGGATATTCCAGATCCTAAACTCCGCCTCTTCTGCTAGAGTACCCTTGGAAACCCTCGGAACAAGAAGATGTTGATTATTTTATCATTTAGTGGGAGTTCTGCAAGTCAGACTACAAAAAGTTAAAGATGCTTTTCGGGTCACTGATCTTGACAATAAAGCTTTGGTAGTTGCCGTCGACAACTTTGGAGCCTACGCAAACGGTGGAGAACGAGACGTTGTGTGTCAATTCGAGACTAGTCGCTTTGGTAGCCGAATATGTCGCAGTGATCGGCTGGTTGACTATGTCGCCGCCATACCTGAGATGATCGATGACGGCCAGACGAAATTAGCTTTCCAACTGCAGTCACGAGGATCTACTCAAAATGTCAACACACCCAGCACTAAACGCAAGCGTCCACAAAATGAAGATGTGGATGAACAGTCGATCCCAAAGAGAGCAGAGCAAAGAGGACTTGATGGCGAAGATCTTCCTGAAGAATTCGGAGGGGAACCAAATTTCAATACAGTAATTCCAGGATTTGAGCCTCCCAGAGAGCTTACATTGAAGACGAGCCGAGAGCAACGTCGCAATGTGAGAAAGCAGTATGTAAACCAAGCATAAGCTTCACGAATGCCATGGGCTGGAGCATGCTGAACAAATTACAGATATAGTGCCCTTCGTATATGCAAAGAGATTGAACAATTCGACCCGGCCTTTTGGACTCGATGTTGTTTGTTCTTTAAGTACGACCCAAAAGCCCCACCCAAAGATTTTTGGATACCTGGCATGAAAATCGCCCTGAGGCAATACCAAGCCTACACTGTCTATTGTAAGGCTTATCTCTGTACTGATTTGCTACTTCTTTTCTATGCGAACTGAAAGCCTGCGAGCTGTCTCGGGCGCCTATGTCTTGGGAGCGAAGCAACTCCCAAAGCTCTCAACTCCTTTATATCTCCTTTGAATTGATAGTGCTAATTCGTTTGGCAGGGATGATAAGGTCGGAAAGCTCTTTACGAGGAGGAGGTATCCTAGTAGATGAACCCAGCCTTTCGGGGGCCGTAACGCTCGTAGCTCTCTTTGTAACGAATGCTATGCTGGTGAAAATCTCCCGGGCAATGGAGGAAAGAAAAGAAAAGCCTTGGCTCCATCTTCCGCCCTCGAGCATCAAACCGCAACCGCATGGTGCAAAGTGTCCAAGCAACAATTTCCCCTTTTAGCTGCCCCTGCGTCGAAGACGGCCCTTTCGGTTCTCTTGTGTCCTCAAAACGACACGAGCCCACTTTGATCACACCCCTTTACAAGACCTGATAGAACAAAACATGGAATTAAATCCGATTTCTGATGGGAAAATTCTAGTCAATCTAAAGTTTGTTAGGTTTTCCACGGTAGGGGCACAAACCAAACCCATGAACGATCTCTTTACAAAATTGTCCCCAAACATCAATGGCGTTATGGAACCTGATGGCGAACAATTTCTAGCCTTGGCCACAACGGAAGAACTCGACCAAGTAAACAAGGAATGGAAAGCAAAAGATCCCACTGGGCAGGATTCCTACACAACCTGGGGACGTGTAATAAACTATCTATTCCATGCCCGAAAAACTCAAACCGCGGGAGGATCAGCCACCGCAACTTCGCTGGGCCTTACTCGACCAAAAACCAACTCTCCTTTTGTAACTAATTCATTCCTTTATCCCTTCTCGGTTCTTCGGAGCCGTCGCCGCTCCGTCGTCATGGGGGGAAAACAATGCTAATTTGTTGGCAGTACTAGGGATATTCACATGTCCCCTGCGAAAAAAGGCCATCCGATTTACGGCCTATTATTCAAGTTCTTCCCCACAACGAACAAAACAGACCTACTGCCAAGAGATGGGGGTTCATCGAGACCTCATGTGGGCTCGTCAAATTAAGGAAGTAGATTTTCATTACAAGCTTTTAAGCAAATGGGGATGCCCGGTTCTCGATACCAACCTCAGCATGTTTGTTAGAGAGTTCAAACATGTCCTGAAGGGCTTCGTGATACAATGTACATCTTTGACGGAATGGCTCGTTAAGCCGATTAGAACCAGAGAGGAAATCACAAACACAACAAAGCACAACTCTTCCTGCTCAAATCGAGCGAGTCCTTTTGTCGCACGGCTCCGGGAAATTGCACAGTGGATCAGCAAGAACATAAAACCCGAACAGATCTTTGGCAAAAGAATCCTCACTCAACATCTCAACAGCCCAAGATCTTGCTCCCACTTTGGTTTCGCCTGGCTCGCGTATTTCGAATGACAGCAACGGTACCCGAATTAGCCCGTTTAACCATTGAAAATGGCTTTAAACTCTCGACCGACGAATGGGAGGATAATGATTGGGGGAATGAAGATGGGAACAGCCCCTACGAGAAAGAATTGGAAGCACTTGGAGATACTAGCAATAAACTCAAAAGCCTGGAAATAATTCTCCGAGGAACGACAGAGCGCGCAATTGTCATATCTGAATTTCCTGTTATAGCATATATCACGTATCTGGTAAGTAGCTCGTTTAGTCCACAGACGTGGAGATCTATTAACGCCGTGATAGTGACTCAAGAAAAAGTTGCCTGACTATAAACCTATGTTCATTTATACTCGCCAGGATAGCGAGCAAGATGATTGCGAGCTGAGAATGCGAGAATTTGAAGGCAAAGATAGAAACTACGATGGCAAACTTCTCAATCTAAAAGCAGCAGCATCTAAAGTTCTCGTCAGCACGTACGAAAATATGCCGATCAGCACTATAATGACCACTGTAAGTCGTTTGATATTCATAGAGCCCAGCTAGCGGCTAAAGGATGAGGAACTGATGAGGAACCACATCACCAGGATTGCACAAAAGGGAGATCCTGCTGTCGACTACCTTTTATGCCATGATTCCGAAATAGGAAAAAGGGTTTTCTTGCACAGAGAGAAAAGACTCGGCTTTAGTAATCTGGATTTTCATGAGATTGGTAATCCACCCAACTTTGGGAACACAGCTCGGCCTAGAGAAGTTTTCGAAATTTTTGACGAGGTGCTCGCGAACCCTCAGGGTCTTCCATCAATCACCGAAGAACAACTGCCTGAAGAAAACGACGACCTCAATCTGACAGGTGCTGCCATTTCTCTTGACGTGGATGACACAATTTCGGAAGACCTTGGGAGAGTATCCCTCAACCATTTGGGGGTAGAAACGGGAAGACAAGGACCAAAGCCGCCAAGGAAAAGAAACTTGAGTACAAACACACGCACAGCAGAGCCGGCTGGCAAAGCATCAATGTCACTTATGACAAGAATTTCAAAAAGGATGGAAATCGATTTGACTGGAAGTGACGATGAAATGGAAGATTTACCCCTGCTTTGAGTGATGATGATTCCCCGAGTCGGAAGAAAGTAATATCACATTCGAAAGACAACCGAGAGGGATACAAATCATTGGAATGGTGGATCGAGGACGTTAAAAAACAGTATGGTAAACGTGGAGTACAAAATCTATGGGATGAACACATAGACAAAAGAATTGATTTTCTCGAAGACTATCTCCGTACCAAAGAACAGGAAAAGCGCACCCGATCGATGGATTTAGATCCAGATACCATAAGACGTGATGAGGAAGAGGTAGAGAATTTGTCGCAAGAGTTTTACACACTGTGTGCAAATCGTAGAAGACGCAAACGTGATCCCCCAGACGGATGGTTTTCAGAATGGGCTTTAGATCGGGCGAAACAGCTTAAGGAAGAAGATGACCGCCGACTACCTATCGCGGAACGAAAACAGATTTTGATCGATGCATGGAGAAATCGACTAATGGAAGTGAGATTCAAAGATTGGGCAGAACAACAATACAGACAAGTTGAGAAGCACAGACCTGCGTCCTATCGACATTATTACAAAAAAAGGCGAAGAAACGTTGAAACGCGAAAAGCTTTGGAACAAATTGAAGAACTAGGCCAACAGACTTAGAAAAGGCCCAATGCCTCCGGAATGGGCCGAAGAGAATAAAATCGGAACAATTGACCTATATCTAGAGTTGGTAGATAGTCCACCTTCATCAATACCTCGACCAACAACTCCAGAACACCAAAAATATATCATCAGTGGATTGCGTGGCTATGTTGATATGGGTGAATTTGAATTGCCGCCTGGGGAGAAAATAGAGTCGCAATCGAAGGCGATAGCTACGTTAGACCAAAGTCTTGAAGAGTGGATGCAGGTCGTGAGAAGCCAGTATGATACACCACAAAAACGGCTGAATCTGTGGGATAAGCACATGGACCAGGAAATTAAGAAACAGAAAGAGCAGATTAGGGAAAAAGAACGCGGAATGGCAATTCGAGGACCGACGGATATGGGTATAACTACTGTAGAGCGTGATGAGCGAGAGCTGGCAAGTATGAAACAGAAACTTTCCACACTAGAGGGAATCTGAAACGATCCCAAGCGTGTTCCGCCTGAAGTATGGTTTTCAAGGTGGGTTATGAAAGAGGCAGAAGATCTCAAGCGCAAAGACGAGCGTGAGTCGCCAAGCATTAAGACGGAGAGAACGGAGAGAAGCGCTTGCTCGGGAAGCTGAAGCATGGAAAAATAGAGGAATAGAGGCTAAGTATCACGATTGGGCAAAGTTGCAACATCAACAGATCAAGCGATATAAACCCGACACTCTCAAAAGCACCTTGGGGTTATTCGACGTCTCCTCTTATTACAAACCAGAGAGCGAGAAGAGGAAGGAAGATATTTGGATAAAAATGGACGAAGAAGCAAGGGCACTTCGTAGGGGACCGATGCCTCAAGGATCGACAGAAGAAAACAGAATCGGAGAAATAGGCCTATACCCTGGGTTGTTGGACGTACCATCTTCGCCGATAGATATAAGTGAACCCTCCCTCAGCGTTATCTTTTTAATATCCTATACCCTTCAAGTTAGTCATCCTCGATTCCTCGGGGGTTTGTGGGAAAACACTTCAAAATTTAAACATGATCTGAATACGCTAGAGCACAGCGCTTAAATAGGCCAAAACTTAGGTGGATTCTCTGGGCATCTACCTAGATTGAAAAATAGGATTTCTTAGGGCTTATTTATTTATTTCGAAACGGTCCCACCCCCCTAACCATCTCGCTTAAATATCGACTTACGGTGTGGGATTCTAGAAGTAATATATTACAATTCTACACTCAGTGGCATTTCACCTCTTGACTTCAGAGTCTCCACAAAGTACGATGTAGATTTTAATATGACATGTTTGCTCCGCTTCTGGCAGCGGGATGTCTAAATGTACAAAATCTATAGAGGAAGGCTATAACCGAGAGTGCCCGCTACTCCTCTTTCAAACCAGCATATAAATGTCCCTTCTCAGGTCTCTGAACGTCAAAACTACTAAAACAGCAATGCCCAACCTCATCACCCCCCTCCGTATTCCCTCTTACCACACCCCGCATCACAGGCTTCTTTGAAGCCTCTTCATCCCCCACCGGACTATGACAAGCCGCACTAATCGCCGCACTACAGCTGCCCACCAACGGAATCCCATCATCAAATCTCCGGAATCCATTCGCAAGAAGGCAGAATAGTGCGACGGAGTTAAAAATTGTGGAGAAGATAATGCCGATGAAGGAATAGTCAATTGTTAAGATTGAGGAATCTTCGTCCAAGGCGCCGGTGGCGTCGTAGACGTTTATGTAGGCGAGGAAGAGGGTTTGTGGAATTAGCCAGTGGAGACCGCCAGAGAGGATGAGGAGTGGCTGTTTGAATGGCTGGTGGAATCAGCTTGAGCGTATGTGTTTAGGTCTTCTCGAGTGTCAGGCGCTCAGCACTGGAAAGTCGCACAAAACTCTTGGAATGGATTAAATACAGAGGCACCGGGTGAAAAATGCTTGTACCTGGAGAATCAAGATAAGATGAAAGGCCAAATTGGGTTGACTCTTATTTCTTTCTCGTAATGTCTCGGGGTAGCAGAGATATTTGAAATATTCAGGCGATTCCACGATATTGAGCGCCCGAAAATCAGAGAGAGAAAGCCGAAAGCAGAAAAGAATACACTTACAATCGAATATCTATACGGCAGGTGGAGATAATAAGTAGACCTCTGGTTCCCGACAGGTGTTGTCACTCTCGGTGGTTTCCGGGAGCGAGCAAACCGACTCCACTCCCACACACCCAGCATGACAGAGAATAAGCCATTGTAGGTCAGATATATGAAGGAGAGGATTCCCTATGGCAAATTGGCGAGGAAGACCTAGATTGGGATGAACGCCGTTGTTAGTTAATATGAAGTCTGGGGTGATAGTGCCAAAGCCGAGGTCCCAGAGATCTTTGTAGGTGTAGTTTAATGGCATGGCAAGTGCCCAGAAGAAAACACCGAAGGAAATTCCTATTAGGCAGCTAAGATATCGTCATTGTCAGTGCTTGATATTCCAAAATTGAAGTGAGAATTCTTACAAAAGGCTGCATGTCAGCCGTCTTTTGATCGAGGCGGCTCGGAACCAGAAACGTTTAGTAGGAGTCCATGGTTTTGCTGGCTGCATTTTCCATCGTCTTTTCCGGACGTCGACTTTTGTGCTGAGGC
This sequence comes from Cudoniella acicularis, assembly GCA_013054445.1. Taxonomy (NCBI): domain Eukaryota; kingdom Fungi; phylum Ascomycota; class Leotiomycetes; order Helotiales; family Helotiaceae; genus Cudoniella; species Cudoniella acicularis. The sequence continues at coordinate 12,349 of JAAMPI010000756.1, read as the reverse complement.
AAATGTCTTTGGTTGTCGGATCCGGAACTTCTAGAAAGGAGGCTACTGCATCGCCAACTGTGACTAGGGTTGGCGCTTTGAGTTTCAAAATAGTCAATATCACTACAGGTTATTAGCATATCTCTATATTTCAGAAGCACTTTGGAAATGAAGTGACAGAAAATACATGGTGCGATTAAAAGCACGAATTCTGCCAAAACGTTGGCTTGAGTGACCTTGAGGTATATTTGAACAAATAGAGCTTACTGATGCATGCTTTGGCAGCATTAGCGGCGATGACGATAAGCATAATAAGAACGCTCAAATTAAGTTGGCACTGTTTAACCGTTTCCTGAACCATACAGTAGTTAATTTTCTGACCCCATGTCTAATTTGACGCCGATGCACTGGCTATTGCGACTATACAAACAGGAGATTCATCGCCACTATTTAAGTGGGGACTACTTGACCAATCATCGCCACAAACCTAGAAAAATGGTATTTGGGCGTCGTTGATCAAACAAAGGATGCTTAGGTTGTAGAAGCGGAGCGGAGGAGATATAAGACGCCTTGCTATATTATCATTAGTTGGACGGCTTGTAGTGTTGCATTTTGGGAAAGGGTCCTTACTCGCGCATCTCATAAGATTCATCGCCAAAAACCACCTGCCTGTGTGACTGCTTAGAATCTAGGCTTATACTGCTATAGTAAGACGAGTTTCTGGGAGTAGATGCACTTGGGAACAGTGCAGGTCGTTGACTGCCCCAAGCAGGGTGTGATGACGAATATTCCTGCCATGCCATAGTTGAGAGTAAAGCTTTTACTTCTTGTATTGTATAACTGATAGAAAGAGTCGTGGCCGTGAGTTAAAAACAAGGCTGGCGCGCTGGGTAAAGAATCAAACCATTGCGGGGCGGAATGGGAGGTGCAGAGGGGAGCAAGCAATTGTGAGGCTGAGTAGTGGTGAAAAGTCAAATGAGACAATAGGTCTCAAATCGCTGAGACCATTCGATCACAGCTCAAGTCGCCGTAATGAACCTTACCGTAGACCATGCTCTTCCGCTCCCTTATCTTCATAAGCTTGAAGAACGAATATACTATGAATTCAAGAGAGTAAATGAATACGCATATCAAAACCCTATAGTCCATATTTGATAATAAAGCAAATAGAAACCTTCTGAAACACTTCCCAGAGCACAAAATGCTTCACGGATGACCTTTTATCCGCAGGCAGTTAACGAAGGATGAAGAAGCCAATCAACTAAAAATCAGAGCCTCGTAATAAAATTGCACTTCTCGTAATTCATTATCCTGGGTATTGTAAGATATCAGATAAAAGCGCCAAACTCCTCTTAACTCCAACCCCCTGCCTTGCAGCTTATTCCCTAAACCATGCAGAATTTATCATTGAATTGAACGCCGCCTGTAAATTAAACTTTTGCCTTTTTCCGAATCATACCAGCGCCCAGGACGTTAACGGATGCAGCCGATGAAAAAGCAGCTGGAGCCGGTGATGGGTTCTGGGATTCTTCGTTCCCTTTCCTTTTCTTCCTGACTAGCCCTACACTGAGGGTGTTGACACCCGCCGCACTAGTGGCAATCCGTGACTGGAAGTCTTTGGTTCCAGTAACGGTCTGACCCCAAGCCTCGCTCATGCTTCCTGAAGCGCCAGACCGAACCTCATTAATCCAACGCCTCGAGCTTGAAGATGCCAGCTTTAGATTCGCGAAGTCCAACCGGAGAAGCAGTTCAGTGATTCGTTTGTAATCCGACTCGTCCACAATGACCTGTCCTCTACCATCAGGTTGCCAGATATAGTACGCGGAGATTTCTGACATGGCCAGAAGGTAGTTTTTGTTCTCGGTTTTGATCCTTGGCTCCCTTGGAATGATGGGTCCTGTCAGTTTCTTCTTTTTTGGAGGAGTTCGAGGAGTGCGTTTTGAGATAGACTGCTGCGAAGCAGTTGGTACTTCGTCATCTTCAGCTTTGAGCGGTGAACTGATAGGCTGCGTCTGACTTGATGCATTGAACGATATTAAGGGAGTGATGGGGAAAGTCGTAGTATTCGGTATTGTTGATAAGGACGAGTCCCATATACGGTCTTCCACAGTCATTGCAGTGCTCTGGGTGTCACTCATAATTTGATCTGCATCTTCCTTTTGAACTGGCGGATTAAACACTATCCATATGAAACCCACCATCCTTCCAGCTGAGCATTCTTGTCGAAATGCCATCATTTCCCAAAACTGATCGATTGTCTTCACGCTTCTCCACTGACCATTTAGTTTATCTTGTCCTTTGGTGATCTCATCATCAAGTTCATCCAAAAACCTCGCCTTAGGATCATCTGGAAAGTGTGGAATCAAGCAGCGCGGCGGAGCATCGTGAGGGTGGTGAGAAATTTCCTGAAGGGGATGTCCAATTGTCCATGTTGGAGTACTAGAAGATAGTCTTTTAGGTACACATGAACGAGTTTCATGAGCATCGAGCCCTGGGATGATCAAATAGCCTTTGATGTTGTCCCATTGTCGTCTAGTTCGTTGTAGAGAGGTCTTTGGCTGTTCGATCAAGGGATCGAGAACACGACACCACCAGCGAACCAACCCGCGGTCGTCCAAAACATGCTTACCGCTGTATTCAACACTTCCCGGAAACAGATACTGATCCTGAGCTCGTGCAAAGAGCGAAACGACACTCCGAATATTGGGTCTTTGGTGATGTTCGATGAGATGTTTTAAGAACGTGACGCTGATGTCTCTTATAGGTGAAGGTGTGCCTTTCGGTAGATTGAGAAGATGCAGGTAGCCCGTAGAGTCTGCTTTCGAGACGAAAAATGTTGTATCGTATGCAGTTGAATAAATCAGAATCTCGATCGCATAGACCAGCACATCCACAAAGTCGACTTCATTATCGGCAGATTTTGCTCGAATTGAGGCGGTTAGAAAGTGACTTTCGCAATATGTTCGATCCGGCCGTGCAGCTGGAGGTGCATGATAAATTGCTGATGTTCGGGTTGGTGGGGTCGAGAGGTGGTATATTTTGAAGCTGATGTCTTTGGGCAGGAGCGGAGCGAGTTGCTGGAGCAATGTTGGAGAGGCAATTGATGCTTTGGAGATAAGCCTCTCATGAGCATCCATGTTCAAATAACATACCAAAATATTGAGCTCATGTTCGTCCAGATGAGAAGCTGAACATTGGAAGAAGGGAGGTCCTCCGGAGGTCGCGAAGCGCGACTTGACAAGGGCTGGCTTGAAATGGTCTAGCGCCAAAATAAATTCTGGAGCTTCAACATGCACATCGACCAGATCAAAGCAGACGCTGATGCAAGGAATCACACAAGGATATTATAATGGCTTTACGCACAGCAACTCGACCCCTTCGAAGTTTTATAAGACGAGCAAGGCCAGTATGCGAATGTTCGAATTCGATATCCTCTCGAACGGCCTCAATACGGCAGATCTCGTCCTCCTCGAGGTGTGACGCCAAATGGGAGACGGACCCAGCGGAGCGGCCGCGATGGTCATATACACCAGAGGAGATGAAAGCTCCCTATCCTTGGAAGCCAGTAGACCCGAAGAAAGTGTTCGAATGCAATAACGATCCGGAAAAATTAGACCGATTCTATGTCAACCTTTTGGGACCAGGAGGAGACCGATTGCTCTCGGAGGAGGTCAAATGGCTGGCAATTACCCACAAGAGTTTCGATCAAGGGCGGAGAGGCTTCAATGACAGGCTAGCGTTTTTCGGTATGGTATTTTGATTGTGGGAGAAGGCCATCACATACTAAGCAAGATTTACAGGGCGACGGATTCTAAATCTGCAGACAAATTTAGCACTGGTACAATCACACTCTGGTACTCAGACACAATCAGCGCTAGTAGCTAGCGATGGCCGGCAACCTTTTACACATCCTGCGTTGGAAGGATTGGCAAACTTGTCGAAAACACCGATAGGAGAAGTTTTGACGAAGACACGGCTTGCTAATTTAGCAACTCAGTTGGGGATGAGGGAGATCATCAGATGGCGACCAAGAAATGTAGGGAAAACGCAAACACTATTTATGCAGTCATGCTGACCGATGTTAGATTGATAAATTGGACTCCTCGGGGATTGATGTTGTTCTAAATACCGGGATTTATGCAATCATTGGAGCAATCGCACTGCAGAGGGGTGGTGCCGTGGCGGCTCAAATAGCAAGAGAGAAAGTTCTGGCACCTTTGGGCATATTATAGTGGGTTGTATAGCATGGTTGGAGTGTCGGAGTGTTGTAGAATATTGTACAATACCAAGTCTCCCACAAGTCGTGGGCAAGAGTCAAACCCGTCATCGCAATTTCTTAGTATTTCAACGGGCAATTATCTTAAGTATCTGCGAGTACCGACGCTCTATGGTAAACTATTTGATTTTCTGGCGTTTTGCTTATACATTTTAACCCTTGTAGTCATGGCCCAGTGGCATCCAAGATCACGAGTTCTTCGTTCGTAAGACTTCAAATAGGAACGGGTCTTAACCTATGTGTTGGTACTGGTTTACTTGTGCACTCATTTGACGAAAATTCTGATACTCGCCGACTTGAAAAACCATCTGTTTCCCAATAGTTAAAAGTATGGCGTACAGAAACCCGAATTTTTCTCCATTTCCTAGCTATCACACTCGACCTACTGCTCTTAAGAACTTGAACAACAATGATTTCCAACCTCGCCTTCAAGCACTGGAAACTCTCAAGACCAATGAGATCACTCCTTGGAAATCAACAGTTAATACTGACATCCAAAAGCTCCATGGGGGGAAGGTTGACATCATCCAATACAATTACGACCAAGGCATTCTCGGCAGTCACATTAAAACCCTTGGGGATTTCCAGACCCGTCTCGCCTCATCAATATTGCCTACCGTCACGAATCGCCTCTCCGAATTAGAGACTGAAATTTTCACTCTCAAGGTTAATACAGAGAAGGATATTCAAGGCGTGATGAAAGAAATGGCAGACCGGGACGAGAAAATGACTAAACGACTCGCTTCCCTGGAAAAGAAGTCCGAGCAGGGAGCAAAAGAAATCTTGGACAAGATCTCGGAGCTGGGAACTAAAGTTGCGAAGTCTAAGACTAGTAGCTCCAAGCCAACTATTATCGACGACACTAGGGAGAGAAGCAGTGGAGACTGGCGGGGGAATTTCAATTCCCCGCGAGGCATGAACATGCGGGTTGATAACTTCGGCCAGTTGAGCTTTCAGCACTCCCCGAAGTGCATTGGTTCCTGCAACTGCGGCGCTGCCACATCTCTCACTAAACATACCTTCTCACCCTCAACCATGATACCTACCATCCTCGTACCATACGGCCCTCCAACCCCTCCAATTCTCGAATCGCCTTCCCATTCTCGACACCGCCCTCGACTCTTAGAAGCAAAATCCGAAAGGGAGAGCGTGTATAACTATAACCGTACTCCGAGTATCCATGTTGCAGTTAGTCGATCGCGTGGGAAGAGGGGGTTGTTTGGTAGTGGTGGGGAGAAGAAAGAGGGGATATTTGTTTCTGTTGGTGGGGAGTGAGGGGAGGGTTTTGGAGTACTGAAAGATGAAGTGTGGAGTGTGGAGCGTGGGCTGGGTGTTGTTTTGGGGTTGAAATGAGGTGAGGTGAGGTGTTGGAATGGTGTTGCTGCGTTTCCGTGTATTTCCAGGTGTTATCTATAATTTACAAGATATTGGGAGGGCTAGTACTCTGATGAGCATCGAAGTTGTAATTCGAACCTCGAGTATCTGAATACTTTCTTGTTTATTCCGTCACTTCACACCTTCCCCTTTCCGCACTCTGCGGCTTCTCTCGGAACTAAATCCTCCACTTTTGCTGCTCAGCATACTCAAAAGATAGTCGACAGCCGTACTTTAATATGAGGAAAGCAATCTATCAGGGATTACCATCATCTGATTTTAAGTTCTCGTATTCGAGCCTTGAGGTGTCCCTATCATCTCGGGCTTATATATGGACTCCGTTTCAAGACTTATCTGTTGCATAAAACTGTCGGATCTAATTAGTAGGTGGAGGAAGTTTTAAAACAAAGCTCAGAAGAAAGAGACATAAATTACCTCCCTCTCTATCCTGTCACCTGTGAAGCACTAGAAACAACCTAGCAATACTAACAAGCTTATATCTAAAGCCCCAAAATTAGGATCTCGCTAGACTATGATTGGATTTTGAAGTTGATTCCCAGATGTGGCTTCATCTATCAGGCCAACACTCTGAATGTTAAGGTCTAATGCCAGCAGTGGCAAGGAGACAAATTGTAAGTCAAACACATCCACACTCTTGAGTATTATGACCAACCTCGAATGAGTGGATTTCAGTTTGGTAACTTGGATGCAAGTATACTTGAGAATTTTATTGTGCTGGAAAATGCCTGGTCGAGATGATCCAGATTAAAACACGTGCTCAGCAAGGTCCCAACATGGAATCTTGCAGATTTGAGAGTCTAGCAACACAGTAGAACACAAAATGCAGCAAATCTGTGAAACGGACCCTTGTATTTCAAAGGAGTTGCCATTCCACGGACTTCGTGGAACAAAGCAGTTGAGGCCGAAGACACTCGTCAATGACGATTCTGTTCGCAATTTTTATTAGGAACAGCTGATCTTAGTTTCAAGCAAAGGGAATTGAAATTCGTGAAAACCCTCTTTCCGATAAAACTCCATAAAAATTCTAATGAGTATGCTGAATTAATGCGTTCGATTGCTCCAAAAATTACTGGATTAATGGTTAGTTCAGATGATGTATACACCTAGGCTTCAGCAAGCTGCCCAAAAACACAGAACGTTCCACCACTCCATGAAGACGTACCAGGAGATGCAGGGTGTAAAGAAGTACTCGTACAAGTAGCAGGAAGGGAAAAAGAAAACGAAACCTGATTACGTTTGTTTGAAGCTTGGTGGGGTTACCCGTAGAAAAGGCTTTTTGACGGAAAGGGGCTTCTTGTCCGGCCAACAACAGGGGGAGCTTGACGCCCAAAAAGCAGTCGCGCCCAATTGAAAAATCCCAAAAATCACTCATCACAGCACCTCGATCGCTTTTAAAGACCGTCACTCGCCACCATTCTTGGGTCTGTGAAGTCTGAATCCAAGTGGTAGCTCCGCAGTTACTCCAAGGCGTCTTCTAGAGCTTTTTCTCGCTCTGCCAGCGATTGACAACTGTGGTTGTGGTAAGTGCTGCCTTGTTCCTAGCGTTTGGCGTTACAGGCACTGACTACCGGATGACGTTCCAGCCCGCCCCGCCAACTTAAAGCACACGACAAAGATTTTTTCGAAAATCAAAGCACATTCACACCCACAACCACCAAATTAACAATATCATCGCGAGCTTCCTCACCTTTGCGCACCCCGCCCGAGAACGCTCCTCGGACACCTACCACGCTACCTTCTCTCAATGAATCCCACGGTTTGAGCCCCGCGAAACTCCCGCAATTATTCACGCAGTGTCTCAGACACTAGGCTGCGGGACTACACTTTATAAATTCTCTTCAATTCCTCTATGAGCACCAAAGATCTACTCCGATTCTTGTCCAAGCCAGCCAAGTAAGGCTTTTCTCCATTTCGTCTTAATCTGGCACAGTTTGTGTCTCCCCAACCCCGGGCCTGTTTTCCTGTGCGCAGGTTATCAGGAGATTGATAGAATGCTGATTGAGTGAACACCCCCTCAATTGGCAAACGTACCATGCAAACCAACTTCACATAACCTCTTTTATCTTTTGGGAATGTCGCTAACATTTTTATTTCCAGGCCTCGATAGCACCAGCCACGCCCCCATAACAGATACACTCGAAATCCACAGACTGCAGATCAACCTCGTCTGCTAGACCCGATATCTACGTACGGTATCGGCATCTACAGAGCGAGGACCACAGCAAGAGCCAACATTCCTTCCGCAAAGGACTTTTTCATCCCCTTGTGCACCCGACCTCCATAACGTCCCCTACGAGACGTTTATACATTGCCCATTTAGCTGGCTCCGCCAGCACATCATATTCCCCACGGTTCTGTGGGCCTTCTCTTCTCAGACGAACACCGCAAGGTTCGTCTGGGTGGCAGATAGTGCTTCACGGTACTTGCCAACCAAGAAAAGCATTTCGATCGGCGTATCACCTTGAAAAAACTTGAACCAAAATATCCCAAGACTGTTGATCCATTCAAGTAGTTATGGTCAACCTCGATATTCCATCCCAGTATACTTTCTCGCCTTCTGAAGGTACCCCTCATCTTACGATCAATCGTGAGGCTACTATCGATCTTGATAGCAGCAATGCTTTCGAAGGTGAGCTCAACAAATTGTGCTGTCTGGAATTCACTGATGATTTGATCAGGCCCCGAAAAGTTGCTAGAGGTCTGGTTCGCTCCGGACCAAGATACTCTTCCTCCCGGAACCAAGAAAGATGGTCTCAAGGCAGTTCCCGCTGAGACATGGAAGGAGATGCTGGATTTGGTCAATTGCAAAGTCCTCTCCGTTGTGGAATCAGATCATATCGATGCCTACCTCCTTTCCGAGTCTAGCATGTTCGTCTTCCCACACAAGCTAATTCTCAAGACTTGTGGAACAACAACTCTTCTGCTTGGACTACGCCGGATGTTGAGGATCGCTGCAGTGGATGCTGGGTTCCCTTCTCACAACACTCGATCCCTGGATGAAATCACAACTGCTGCTACACCTTACCGAGTTTTCTACAGCCGAAAGAACTTTTTGTTTCCTGACAAGCAGCACGGACCCCATCGCAGCTGGAAACATGAGGTCAAATTTCTTGACGATATGTTTACTGGAGGAAGTGCTTACATGGTTGGGAAGATGAATGGAGACCATTGGTATCTCTACTTGACATCCCCTAACTCTGCTCTTACGCCACCAAGAACCCCTGACGGTGAGAGAATTACAACTCCAACCAGGCTTTTGAATATCCCTGTCAGCTCAGCATACGCTGTCGGACAGTGTGCCTTGGGCAACGATGATGAGACACTTGAGGTTCTGATGACAGATCTCGAGGTCGAGAATGCCAAACAGTTCTATCTAGAAAATGCGAGTGCGGTCGCAGAAGGCAAATATGCTGCCCGGGCTGCAGAAGCTCGAAAGGAGGCCGCGAAGAGCTTGGGGGATCTTAGTGATATGACAAACTCAACCATCAGTGGGACCACCACTGAAAGCACTGATGAATCATTCGACGTCTTTAGCAACACCTCCTCTGATAATGGAGTCATCACTCCAGACGATGATGTCGGATTTCCCGAAGAACTTAGCACGGAGGGGCACGCTTTGGGTACGGTAGTCTCCGAGGCTTGCGGTCTATCGGAAGTCTATCCTACCAGCAGATACCCCGATGCACGCGTTGATGCCTATCTCTTCACACCGTGTGGATTCTCCGCCAATGGAGTCATTCCCGCTCCAGATCAGGCGGGCACAGCAACGCATTACTTCACGGTTCACGTCACGCCTGAGCCTCAATGCTCGTATGCTTCCTTCGAGACCAACGTGCCAGGCCGCCAAAGCGGACGCGAGACGGTCGAGGTCATCGAGCACGTCGTGAACATCTTCAAACCTGGCCGTTTCAGTGTCACGCTCTTCGAAGCAAAGGCCAATTCGATCGAGGGTCGCGAATTGGGCCTCCTTGGCGAATCGATCGTCGACCATGGCAAGATTCGAAGCGCTAAGATGGAGAAGATCAAAGGATATAGACGCATCGATCGGATCGTCCACGACTTTGATGGGTACGATTTGGTGTTTCGCTACTATGAACGCGATGGGTGGGAAGGTGGCGCGCCTCGATTGGGCGAGTATGATGGCTGATGGTTGACGGTTTGACGAGGACTGATTGGCGACGGTTGTTTCCTGCTGGGACCCTCGTTTGCGGGAGCATTTCTATCTTTTGCCTGCGTGCTTGCTTGCATTGCTTTTTGCTTTTTGCTATTCTCATGGTTTTCTTTTTGCACAGCGCTGTCGTTACCTACAGCACATCTCCAATTCAAAGCTTGAATGGAAATAATGGTGAAGATGGAAGGAAACCAGGACTTCTCTACTTTTCATGATAGTCAGTCACTTCCAGATACAGATAGCACATAACAGATACATTCATTCTTTCTACGAGAGAATTTTGGGATCCACAATGATTTCATGCGTGAAGGCTCCAATCCTACTCCTAGTAATGAAAAGTCTCATGGCGTCACAGCGGCCTGTAAATTGACCTCCTCGGTCACCACTGAGGGTCAGGGCGCAGGCAGGCAACGGTGTACACTGGCCTTTCCCAAAAGGCCACGGCCGTGACAGCATGGCTGAATCAAGGTTGAAGAAGCGATTCATCCAGCCAGCCTGTCAGTCAGTCTTCCTGTCCTCCCAGCAAGAAGCCAGCAGGCAGGTGCCATGTAGTAGGCAGCAAAGCGGGCGGACATTTTTTGGGGAGGAAGCACAGTAAGTGCAGTGGAGTGCAGGAATTGAGGGCATGAGGAAAGGGAGTTTGTAGTTGGTGAGTGGATGAGTGATGGATGGCGTAGCAATACTTTTTTCCTTTTCCTACTATACTGTACTGTACATACTCGTAGGTGAGGTGCGGTGTGCTGGCTACTACAGTATTGTCTCTTATGTATGTTGTGCAGTAAGGTACGGTCTACTGAGTCCGTTGGAGGCTACCGGCACTTGATTTTGAGGGTTTTGTTTTTTACTTTTTGAGGATGGAGGGGAGGGATGGGAAGGGGGCGTTGTTTTTGGAATGGTGATTAATTGTGCTTTGGAGTTGGAGTTGGAGTTGGAAGGGGAAATGAGAAGGGAAAGGGGGAAAAGTTAGGTAGTCAAGTGTGTATGTGTGAGTGGATTTGAGATTTTTGGGACTGTATTTTTCGAATTTTGAAGTAAGAGAGTATGAATGTGTGTGTATGTGCACTTGTTGTGCTTTTTGACTACATGTACCTGGGGATTAGAATTGTGAATGGGATTGTAGTTGTGGGCAGTGTTACGATTGAGTGAGTAATACGGCATGATTACGATTATGGTTTGGGTGATGGAAGAAGGAAGTGCAGTGAGTGGAGGGCTTAGCGGGACCAAAAGAAGGCTGAATTGAGTGGTCGGGGTTTAGTTGGGAGCACTGTCTCTTCGGGGTCGGAGTTTTGGGGATTGTGATACAGTAGCTGAAGTGGCCGCCGCCGGGCCGTTACTCAAGGGCCAAGGTCAGTCAGGCTTGGGGTGGGGTGTGAGGTGAGGTGTGGCGATGAATGTTTGGTGCTGTGAGCTGCGGGCAGTGGGTTACTACTTTACTTCTTTTTGAAATTCTTGAATTTCTCGGTGACTCTGTCTGGTCGCCGTTAGCCTGGCAGTCTGAAAGCAACCAGTGGCAATTTTTGATTCATGACGATCCACGATTCATGCCTATCGCACCGCATTAACCCGGCCCACCAGAAGAGGTCGTGAATAAGGTCGTTCACCGTACCACATAATCCACATCTAGGTAGATATGCAGCATAGCCTCAAAATAGGTTGGGTTGGGTTTTCAGATTGATGAATGATGGGGTGCAAGTGTGGGATTGGATGGTGGTGAATAGATGGTCCTGCATGAGGTGTGTGATGTGAAAATGATGTGTTGGCCGGATAGTATGAGAGGTGAGGGGAGGGGAAGGGGAAGTGTGGTCGCAGGAGACACGTCCACTGATTGAGTGGTGCTGGAGGTGATGTGGTACAAGTTGGTGAGTGGTGGGAGTTCTAAAAATCGCAAGCGAGGGGAGGTCATGATGGGGGTTGTGCAAAAGGTCGGAGTAAGGGAAGATTTGGTTGGAGAATAGAGTTATGGAAGTGAAGTTAAAATGACGTAGAAATCATGACGAAGTTGATAATTTGAGAGGGATAGTCCCTGAGGAGATAAGATGAGAAAATGAGGTGAAAATGAAAGTGGGTTGAGACAACGTGAGATGACTGGATGGATGAAAAGGAGAAAGAGAACAATCGCAAACGAGCGCTTCCAGAAACCCAACCATACTGCAACCTCGATCCGATAAAAACTGTTCAATTGAATGACAGGTCGCAGATTCGCAGCTCGGAGAAATGAATTTTGCGGCTGCGAAACCGTAAGATGAAATAGATACCTTCCTCGCCTGGTCTGAGTGAGAAGTGAGAACAGACAATTTGGGTCAGGAGAGGTGAGCGCGTCGTCGGAGATGAAGCTCTGCTGCAATAAGACAGAGGATGCTGGATATATCCCTTTTTTTCGCGGCTTCGCGATATCGCGTTTTGCACAAATCCAGCGCGTCTAGAAACCTTGACTCGGAAGTGAGATATGCGCAAATAATGAGTGGAAGAGGTGTTCTCTGAGAGTTTTCCTAAGCCTTCGCTGATCTTGATATAACCTTCAGGAAGCA